>JTLS01000146.1:0-28593 GCA_000826855.1 Basidioascus undulatus | reverse complement strand
AGCTTGGAAGGGAACGCGGAGTCGGCGGGGAGGGAGGGAGGCGGGGAGGCGGAGACGCGCCGCTTCTTAGGGGCGCGGAGGCGGGAGTGGGAGGCGGCGGCGCTGCGTCGTTGAACGGTAAGACAGGTCAGTCGGGCGTGAGTGATGATGGATGGTGGATGGGGGTGGGAGACGCACCGCTCTTCCTCCTCCCTCAGCCGCTTCTCGCCCGCCTCCTTCGCAGCCCCCAGTCCAACCTCCTCAACACCCTCATCATCCTGCTCATCCGCCTCCTCCTCACTCTCGCTCTCGCTTTCCTCCTCGCGCTCAGGCTCCGCAGCGTACTCGAGGCGCTCAAGCGCGTCCCCCTGCGCGAGGGGGACGTCCTCGGCGTGGGCGTCGGCCTGGTCGACGTCGGTGTCCGCAGCGCTGGAAGAGGGGAATTTGATATGCGGGGGCATGGTGCGTGGGATGGGGGTGGGTGTAGATTGATAGCGAGTGGGAACGAGGAAGGCAGGCAGGTCGTCTAAGTTTCAGGAAGGGGCAACCGTAACCCCGGTCCATCTCCACGCGGAGAATGCATCGGAATGAGAAGGCCACGCTCACGCCTTGCCGGCCATCTTCAAGATCGAGTGTAGCCGGTAGACAAAACAGGGTCACAGCTTACAGGTATGCTGCTTTCCCATAGATTACCGGGTCTGCGTGGGTGCTGAATTCCAGTGGCGTGCGCTGCAGCTCGCTGTCGTCTTCTGCATCGTGGCAGCCCCAGCTTGCCCTCTTCCCCATCTTTGCCGTCTCTCCCCCACCTCTCGCCACACCCTCCCTCAGCATGGCTCCCCCCTCCCCGCGGGGTGGCCCGCCGCAGGCCCAGTCCGCGTCCATCGCCTCGCTCTCCCTCCACAACCCGCTCCCGCTCGCCCTCCGCCCATACATCCTCTGGACCGCGCTCTACCCGCTCCTCGCGTACGCGTACTACATCCGCTACGACGACTGGATCAAGTCTGAGGAGTGGACGTTCCTCGCTGTTCTGGTTGTTGTTGGCGGCCAGGCGCTTGGGTGGCTCGGCGGGCGATGGGGGATGGGCTGGCGGGTTAGGACGGAGTGCGTTAAGGTGCGTGCTCTCTCTCTCACATCTTGTCCCTCCACCCCAATTATACAGTCTAAGCTGATTTTTATGCTTGTTCTAGGCCTCCTCCCTCCAGTCCGCCTCCCTCCTCCGCGTCGAGCCCCACCCGCACCGCGGCCAGCCCGAGCTCGTCCCCATCCAGCGCAGCACCCCCACCCCAGGCTCCACCACCCCCTCCTACTCCTTCGCGTACCAGTCCGACATTTACATTTACGACGCCGCGTCGCACACCTTCCGCCGCCTGCCCTACCCGTGCGACAGCCGCCCGGCGATCGGCCCGCTCAAGGGCGCGCGCGGGATCGGGTCGGAGAAGGAGGTCCTCGAGGTGCGTTTCCGGCCGCAGGAGGAAGAGTTGGTGAGGGGTAGGGAAACTGATCATGGGGCTTTGGATGGCAGCTGCAAAAACAATACGGCGCAAACATCTTCCACATCCCGATCCCGACGTTCATGGGCCTCTTTGCCGAGCACGCCGTCGCGCCGTTCTTCGTCTTCCAGATGTTCTGCGTCGCGCTGTGGTGCATGGACGAGGTGCGCTTCCATCACCATCCTCGTGGCGTTGGCTGTGTCTGACAGGCGACGCGGTATAACGCGGTATACAGTACTTCTGGTACTCCCTCTTCACCGGCTTCATGCTCGTCGTCTTTGAGTGCACTGTCGTTTGGCAGGTGCGCTCAATCCCTACTAATACTTTGGATCGCCCGCCCGTACGCTGATTTCACGCCCCGCAGCGTCTTCGCACACTCAACGAGTTCCGCACGATGTCCATCGCGCCGTACAAGCTGCTCGTGCACCGCCAGAACGAGTGGGTGGAGCTCATGTCGGACCAGCTTGTTCCGGGCGACGTCGTCTCAGTCAGTGCGTACCTTCCTCCCTTCCCCTTCCCTTCCCCTTCTAACATCCCACTCTCCCTCCTCCCCCCGACAGGCCGCACCAAAGAGACCTCCGCGCTCCCCTGCGACCTCCTCCTCCTCCGCGGGAGCGCGATCGTGAACGAGGCGATGCTCTCGGGCGAGTCGACCCCCCTCTTGAAGGAGAGTGTCGAGCTGCGCGAGGACGCGGACGCGCTCGACGTCGAGAGCGCCGATCGCAACCTGCACGTCCTTTTCGGCGGGACGAAGGTCCTCCAGGCTGCGCCCCCCTCGGCGGAAGACCAGAAGGCAAGGGGCGGACTGACCGGTGCGTTTCACTCTGCTTCTGCTTTCGGTCTGTGTAGGAGAGATGGAAGGAAAGGGGCTGACGCACGGGTGGTGGGATGATAGCTCCGGACGGGAACGCGGTTGCGCTGGTCTTGAAGACCGGGTTCGGCACGTCCCAGGGCCAGCTCATCCGGACTATGATCTTCTCGACCGAGCGCGTCAGCGCGAACAACCTCGAGAGCTTCTTGTTCATCGGCTTCCTCTTGATCTTCGCCGTCGCTGCGTCCGCTTACGTTTGGGTCAAGGGTGTGTCCTCCCCTCCCTCTCTTCCCTTCTCCCTCTCCCCCCTTTCCATAGCGACTGGCAATGAAAAAGCTCACCTGCTCCCTTGCCCGCAGGTCTCGAGCGCGGCCTCAAAAAGTCGAAGCTTATCCTGGACTGCATCCTGATCATCACGTCCGTCGTCCCGCCCGAGCTCCCGATGGAGCTCTCGCTCGCGGTCAACGCATCCCTCGTCGCGCTCAGCAAGTTTGCCATCTTCTGCACGGAGCCGTTCCGCATCCCGAGCGCCGGGCGCGTCGACGTTTGCTGCTTCGACAAGACGGGCACTATTACGGGCGAGAATTTGGTGGTGGAGGGGGTGGCGGGGATCGAGTGCGTGCTTTTGTTCTGAGAGGAGAGACGGTCTTTCCATTTAGAGAGGAGAGGCGGCAAATGGCAGCGTGGGATAGAATGGGAAGTGCTAATGATGACGATGGTGGGGATGAACAGCCCGAAGGACCCGAAGAAGCTCGTACCGGTTAAGGAGACTGGGAGGGACACGACGTTGACTCTTGCTGCGGCGCACGCGCTCGTCCTCCTTGACGAGGGCGGCGTCGTCGGCGACCCGATGGAGAAGACTACGCTGGAGGCACTCGAGTGGGAGCTCAGGAAGGGTTCGTTTTCTCCCTCATCCGCTCGTTTGGAAGGCAGACTTGATGCTGACGGTGTTCGATGTCAGGCGACAACATCGCTCCGACGTCCAAGACCGCCCCGCACCGGCACGCGATCCATATCCGCCGGCGCTTCCAGTTCTCCTCCGCGCTCAAGCGGATGTCGACGATCGCGCGCGTGTCCGACCCGTCCGGCGCGAACTGCCGCACGCTCGTGAGCGTCAAGGGCGCGCCCGAGACGATCCGTGGCATGCTTGCGACTGTCCCCGAGGGCTACGAGGAGACGTTCAAGTGGTTTACGAGGAGGGGCAGCCGCGTGCTTGCACTGGGGTGGAAGGAGATGAAGTTGGGCACTGAGCAGGTGCGTACACGAGGGAAAGGGACAGGAGGGGAGGGGAGGGGGAGAGAGGCTGATTGGATGGCGCGGTGCGGGGGACAGATCCCGCTTGTTGCGAGGGACCAGGTCGAGAGCGACCTCAGGTTTGCGGGCTTCTTGGTCTTCCACTGCCCGCTTAAGGAGGACGCAGTCGAGACACTCAAGATGCTTTCGGACGCTTCGCACCGCGTGAGTGTTCCCGGAAGGAAGTTCAGGAGCGGCTAGGATGCGAGGCTGATGATGTGGTTGGGTCGTCGCGCAGTGCGTGATGATTACCGGCGACAACCCGCTCACGGCCGTGCACGTCGCGCGCGACGTCGAGATCGTCGACCGCGAGGTGCTCATTCTGGACGTTGCTGAAGGCTCGACGAAGGAGGACGGTGCGTGGTGATACGGAGGGATGGAGAGTGCGTAGCAGCTGGCTGATTGAAGGGTGGTGAGACAGACCTCGTCTGGCGCAGCGTGGACGAGACCAAAATCATCCCCGTCGACCCGACCGCGCCGCTCGACACGACGCTCTTCGACACGTACGACATCTGCATCACGGGCGCGGCGCTGAAGCAGTACGAGGCGCGCACGACGCAGTGGCACCAGCTCGTGCAGAACACGTGGGTGTACGCGCGCGTGAGCCCGAGCCAGAAGGAGTTCATCCTCACGACGCTCAAGAGCCTGGGGTACACGACGCTCATGGCGGGCGACGGGACGAACGACGTCGGCGCGCTCAAGCAAGCGCACATCGGCGTCGCGCTCTTGCAGGGCACGAAGGAGGACCTCAAGGCGATCGCGGAGCACGCGCGCAACGAGCGCTTCAAGAAGGTCTACGAGCAGCAGCTCAAGCTCTCCCAGCGCTTCAATCAGCCCCCGCCCCCTGTTCCGCCTGCGATCGCGCACCTCTTCCCCGATGTTGTCGAGGCTCAGAAGAAGGCCGCGAAGGAACACAGCGTCGCCCGCCAGCGGAACCCACAGTCCAAGTTCGACATTGCTTCGATTACCGACAAGCTCGCGGAGATGGAGGACGATGGAGAGCCGCCCCAGATCAAGCTCGGCGACGCGTCGTGCGCGGCACCGTTCACCAGCAAGCTGAGCAACGTCGCGGCTAGTGCGTTGGGCCCCTCTTTCTCGGCTTCGTCCCTTTGGAGAAGAGTGAGCTGACGTGTGGTGGTGGGAACAGTCACCAATATCATCCGCCAGGGCCGCTGCACGCTCGTCGCGACCGTTCAGATGTACAAGATCCTCGCTCTCAACTGCCTCATCACCGCCTACACGCTCTCAGTGCAGTACCTCGACGGGATCAAGGCTGGCGACTACGTGCGTGTTTGAGTTCCCTTTGTCTGCGGTCTCCTGCATGAGGAGCGGGAGTCTGACCGTGATGGCGTTGCGGCGGACAGCAAATGACCATCACCGGCATGCTCATGTCCGTCTGCTTCCTGTGCATCTCCAAGGCGAAGGTGAGTCTCGCTCGCCAACCAAAACGGAGCCGGGATTTGTCGCTGATAAAGAATGTGTGGTGATACACAGCCGATCGAGAAGCTCTCGCGCGAGCGCCCGCTCGGCAACATCTTCAACTTCTACATCCTCCTCTCGGTCCTCCTCCAGTTCGCGATCCACATCTTCTTCCTCGTCTACATCACCAACCTAGCGAACCTGAACGAGGAGTACGTGTCTCGGTCTCTCCCTCTTTGTCGTTACGTATATGGATGGCTGATGTGTGTGTGTGCAGCCGTGGCCCGATCGACCTCGAGGCTGAGTTCAAGCCGACGCTGCTCAACACCGCGGTGTACCTCCTCGGCCTCTCGCAGCAGGTCTCGACGTTCGCGATCAACTACCAGGTTCGTTACGCTCACCCCTCAACTCCGCGTCGTCGATCGAGGACGGAACCGCTGATGTCGGTCGGATGTGGCGTGGTACAGGGCCGTCCGTTCCGCGAGAGCCTGCGCGAGAACCCGCCGCTGTTCTGGGGCCTCATGGGCGTCAGCGCGGTGGCCGTCTGCGGCGCGACGGACTTTGTGCCCGAGCTCAACAGGTGGCTGCAGATCGTCCAGATGAACTACAGCGTTCGTCGTCTCGTCCCTTTCTTGAGATACGCAGGAGCGATGCTGACGCGGATGTGACTTGTGTATGAGCAGTTCCAGTTCCGCCTCTGCGCCGCTATGGCGCTCGACTATGGGTTATGCTGGATCGTCGAGATTACCTGCAAGTACCTCTTTGCGGACCTCAAGCCTAGAGAGATGGTAACGCGTGGGCGGTACGTGTGGCTTTTCTGCTCAATCATTCGGCCCCGGACGCTCACTCTGCGGACCGGATAAAGGGAAAGGAGGGAGAAGCGCCGGGCGGAGGAGGAGGCGGCTAAGGCGCAAGAGGTTGAGGACAAGAAGGACCAGTAGATTGTGATGATGTGGGAAGGAGGAAGGGCGCGCAGATAGGGCGCAGGGGGATGAGGAATACGATTTCATTTTCTTGCGTTTCAGGAAACGAAGGGTTCATTGTGCATTAGATATCTTTTGAGACCATTCGCAGTGATTGTGAGCGAGGTTTCTGAGGGACTGAGGCGGACACGTCAGACTATGTGGCCGCGTCGGATTGCATCGCCCCATCTCGGTCGTACTTGTCTGGTATGGCTGTGCTTCTATGAACACGTTCTAACCTAATCTGCGTTATACTCCAACTAACTTCATCATGCATCAAGTCCAATTGCGGAGATAGCCACTTGCGCACGCTCGCAAAATGACATCACTTGGAACTCGTCTCGCCTCCAAAAGACACCCTGCTCCACGTTCGCGACTTGCCCTCCTCCCATATTCTCCCAATCAATCCCTTCATAACACTTCTTACACCTTTACGCGCACCTTTCCATCACAAACCAAATCATTAACATCATGCATCGTGTCGCCATCTCTCGTCTCGCCGCTCGTCGCGCTGTGGGTTCCAATCCCGCTGCTCGCGATAGACCGAATACCAGCTAACGCATCCCATCGCCAACAGGTCCCCGCGACCCGCCGTGCGGCTTCTGCGGCCCCTCCCCGTCCTCCTCCCGGCGGATCCCCTGGCGCTCCTCCCCCTCCCCGACCCCCTCCTTCCTCCGGCGGCGGCGGCGGTTCTCCCATCTTGCTCGGCGTCGGCGCGGCACTCGTAGCCGGCGGGGCCTACTACTACTTCAACCAGCCGCCGAACCCAGAGGCCGAGGCGGAGAAAGCCAAGCAAGAGGCGATCGCGTCTGCGGAGGCGGCCAAGCGCGCCGCGGAGGGCAAGTCGGCCGAGTGGAAGCAGTCTGCCCAGCAGGCTGCCGAGCAGGCGCGCCAGCAGGCGGGCAGCCTGGCCGAGCGCGCCAAGGGCGCGGTGGACGACGCGCAAGAGAAGGTCCAGGAGGGGTGGGACGCGACGAAGACAAAGGCGTACCAGGAGTATGCGGACGTGCGAAACCGCAGCGAGACGGCGGGGAACCAGCTCAAGGCGGAGGCGGAGTCTGGTGAGTCGCCTATTCCTTTTCGGGGGATCATTTGAAGGTGTGTTGCTGATCTTGTGGGGCTGTTCAGCGTACGCCCGTGCCATCGGCGCCACCTCTGAGCTCACGGCGGACATCAAGTCCAAGCTTGGTGCGTCTCTTAACCCCTCCCTCGCGCTACTGTCGATACTGACTCCGTCGTCGCATACGCAGACTCGCAATATGCTCAGGCACGCAAGGAGCAGCTCGAGGCGGAGGCGCAGAAGAAGAAGGCCGAGGGGAAGTCGTGGTGGTCGTGGCTCACCGTGAGTACAATCTCCGGAAATGGAAGAGCGGGATGCGGTCGCTGACCACAGTCGGACTGGAACGATCAGGGCCGTTGAATGGGGAGCGATGTTTGAGGTTCTTGGGGATGAATATTTGATTGCGTCGTGGGCATTCCTGTATGAGCGTACTTGACACAAGCATTTTTGAGCGATGATGGTCGTGCGTGTCTTATTATTGAGTGTAAGGCGGGCGCTGAGGGTGGGGGTTCCGAATGCAGATGACCACTTCGATTGCTTCTGCAAGCACTTACCTTTCCCCCATAACAGTACGACCGACAACTCCAATCATGATACATGTTGAAGCGAAGGTCGGGCAGTACGTCAAATCCCCAGCCCGGCCATCTTCTCGGTTAACTCGTTCTTCGAAGTCGTCACCGTAGCGGTGTCGTTCAGAGTTTGATTGGGGGCCTACGTTGGTATGCACACTGCCTCTTTTGACACCCAAAGGCCACTGCTATGGTCTAATCGGCCTGTATGCAGGCCTGAGTTGGACCTTGTCCGATGAAGACCACTCTGTGAAAATATCAAAGCTGGAAACGGACGTGCGGGAATCTTGCACCCTTCGCGGTCTCGAATGCAGTTGCACAACCTTATAAGGTCGAGCCAGTATTGCACCTCCGCGTCAGCATCCCCTTGCGCCTCAGCATGCTTCACCTCCCAGAGCCCTGTAAATCCTTCGACATTCACACTCTCTTCACTGTCCTCGCCGCCTGGAGAAAGATCTGCCCCTCATCACCGCTCGTCTGGACAGCAGAGCTGGAGGCGACCTACCAGCCCGTGGACGCCGAGCTTGGCAGGAAAGAAGACGCCTGGGACCCAGCTGTACGAGGCCCAGGCTGCGGCGGTCAACCGCCTCGATCAGGCTGGGAATGGACTTTTCTGCGCCTACCTGCTGCTCTGGAGTGAGGGAGGAACGGAGGAGGTTGATGAGGGAAATGGAGGGGTTGGAAAGGGAGATTGAGGGGAGATGGAAGGTTTTGCGTGAGTGCGCGGTTGAGGAAGGCCCCGTTGGTTGACGGAATTTTGAGCTTGCCGGGTCATGTAGGCTTAAACATTGTCCGTGGACAATGGGCATACGCAAATGGGATGTGGACGTGGGACCTGCCCGAGCTTTTTATTCATGCTCGTCAATGACCTGCAGCCTTTGGAAAGTTTATCAGAATGCTAAATCCACGTTCTTCCCAACTCAGACTCATTAACAGCTCACGCCGATCTCTCTTCCGAAATCCAGTCCGACGATGATACCACAGCCCTCCTTGCGGCACTCTCAGGCCCCGTGTTCTCCCTTTCCTCGGCCGCTTCCGAATCCTCGAGCACATTGATCGAGACTGCTGATCTTCCGCATCCCCTAAAGAAATTTCCCTCGACGAGAGCTCGAGGCCCTCATGTTCTGATCCAGAACGCCCAACAGCAGTCGTGCTGTCGCAGCGACATGGGAGCGCTGGACCAATCCTGGGGGTGGTCGCGACGAGAGTAAGGCGGAAGGAGCGTGAGGTGGGTCAACACCTTTCTGGGGCTGAGAGAAGTGTATGCAAGGAATTGTGTTACCGCTCTGTAAAATCCACATGAGCTTGCAGGCATGCTCACCCTGGATTCAGAAGGATATTTGGCCGAATGCTTCAAGCTGCCTTTCGCTGCGGTCGTCATGGGGGCATACTAGAACTTGAGCAGGACAATTTTGTCCCGATACAGCTTAAATCTCTGGGGGGAGAACTATGTCATGTTGAGAGGTTACATCAGAAGTCCAGCCACCTTTGCTGTCTTGTATGCAGCTGCGCGGGTAACTTACCCGCAGACCTACTTACCTCCTTGAAAAACAAGGTCACAATAGTGGAAATCACTACTGTCCAGGCCAGGATCCACCACTCGGGATTCGCTCTCGTCTTCGCGCTTTTCACCACCTGTACTTCGCGATGCTTCCACGCCCAGTGTACTTGACACTCCGAAATGCTGGCGCTCTGACGACTGTCGTTTTCGCCTGGCTGCTGTCCCACCCCAGGTCACCGCTCATTTGGACAGCGGAGCTAGAGGCGACCTAGCCTGCCAGCGCAAGCATGCCCAGCTGGACGGCGATGAACTGGGTGGCTGGGAGCCGCTCTACGTGGCCCAGGCGGCGGCGAGCAACCGCCTCGTTCAGGTTCTGGACAAACGCTTCTGCAGCTACCTCCGTTTCTGGAAGAGGGAGAAACGAAGGAGGTCGAGGGAGGACGTAGCGACGTTGGAGAGAGATATCGAGGAGAGGTGGAAGGTTTTGCGTGAGAGCTTGCTTGCAGAAAAGCTGTCGGTTGATGTCGCGAATACTGAGTCTCCGGGGAGAGTGGGAATGCAAATTTAAGTCGTTGACATGCGAGATCCACGAACGTCTTGGTTCGTGCTTCAGACACCGGATGCAACGCTTCGCAGAGACAATGGCTGACTCACACAAGACTGCCACTGCTGACTCTTCTCCTCTGCGAATGCTCTGCAGCGTTCGGGTCTACCATGACTTACTCCCATCTTTCCCGATTGATATGTGTCGATAGCTGCCACAGACACTTCTGCCGATATTCCGTCTTACCACCCCGCGCACCCCCAGCTTCGACCACTCTCCCTTTCCTCGGTCCCTTTAATACTTGGCAAGCTGCTCGGCTCTGGTGGTGTTCTGGATAATCGCCCTGACGATCCCGCCGTCAATGCTGACAACTTAAAGCCACCGCTGTTTGTGCTGAAACAATAAGACCCGGTCGTGTGGCGGCAACAGCGTAGGGACGTTGAACAAGTTCAGGCGCGGAGTTCAGAGCTCTGCAGAAGACTGGAGGGAAGGGAAAGGAGAGCTTGGATGGTCGGTAGTTAGTCGTCTGGCGCCGAAATAACTGTGGGAAAAAAAGTCTGTTTCTAAATGCGCACTGCCTATCTCTGATGCAGTCAGTCAGTCACAGCTCGCTTTCGGGCACTCTCCTCGGCTCCTTCATCCCCCTTAATCTTCAAAGAGCCTCCAAGTCTTCACAAATCTCTCCCCGAAGACCTTCCATTTAATGCTGAGGATTCCACCCCGCTCTTGTCCGGCCCGAGAACGGAAAGCCACAGTCGTGCGACTGCAACAGCGCGGAGGAGCTGGGGGGGCAGTCCTTGGTGGGGAGCTCAGAGCTCGGCAGAAGACTCTCGGGAAGCAGAAGAAAAATCTCAATGGTTCGTAGCTGTATAAACTTATCTAAATTGCTTCAATGTATCTGTCCTTTCTTCTTGTGCTGCAGTCGGTGGGGGGAGATGGCAATCACGCTCCATCCAGAATCCTTTGTTAACGTTGCATCAAATGCCAGTGTTACTTCGCTTGCGTTGGGCGGGGCGTTCGCTGTAATCACTTCTAATTACTCCGAGTATAACATGCATCAACCACCTCAACTAACCCCGTCAACACTTCACAGGACTCTCTGTCAGCCGCCATTCTCGGCGATTTACTGGTGAGTGCAGATGATCGTAGCTCAAAAAGGTAGATCGTTGTCAAATTGTTTCAGAGTCTCAAGGCTGATGATTGGAGTGCATTGAACGTGTTTACGGTAAGAAGGAATTCTACAGACAAGTCGCTCTTGCCGTCGCATCAGGCGGTCCATACTGACGCACCGTGGTGATTTGGATTGCTGCAGCAACATCTTGGAGTATGATTTTACCAATCACCTCAATTTGCAATAATACTGACGTTCACTGGTTCTTGTAGGATCTTGCCTTCGGCGATCAACTCGTTTATCGCGGCAGCCCTTGGGTATTCGGGCGTCTTCTGCTACAGTGCTGTCGTGGACGGCAGCGTTGTGCTCATCCTGCCTGGTATGTCTTCTGCCCGCCTCAATTATCAGATAACTCAATATCAATTATTTAATCGCAGGGTTCATCATCCTATGCGGGTTCCTCGAGTTGACGTCGCGCAACATCTCCGCCGGGTCGGTTCGCATGTTCTATAGTATCATCTACGCCCTGTTGTTAAGGGGTTATCTTCTTCCTTTAATTAACAAAAAAAAACTTGGTCTTGCAGGCATTCTGGCTCTGTTGAGGTCTACAGTGGGCTTCGGCATCTCGTTGGGCTGTGAGCCATACACTCCCGCACCCGCTGCATTGCATTCATCTGCTAACCCATGTTGCCCAGATTTGTTCTGGTTCCTTATCAACAGAAAATCAGTACCTGGGACTGTGCATAGGCAACAACAAAAGGGGATTTCCGTATTTTCTTGAAGCGTTTCCTGACTGCATCGCCCTTTATCCTTTCGTAGGTGCATGGGAACAACACCCCGGACTGTCTGGCCGTATCCCCACTCGACGAGAGAGTGTTTTATTGATGCTCCGTTCAATTGCCATTATGTCTAACTCAGCGATCGTTCAGCTTCGGTACCATGGTGGAAGGCCACGCCGCTCCTGTCAGGTACGACATCCTCTTTGCGCCCATGTTCCAGCTGTTCTGGCGCTCCGTAACCAAACAAGGTTGTAAGTCGAGGAAGCTGTTGGTCATGGTTCGTCCCACGCCGCGAGCAGCAAAGTATGTTATTGATCGCTTCGATGCTGACGTTTCCTGCTGCACAGGTGTTTACTGGCTCAGCAGGGCAAGCCCCAACAGTTCCTCTAGTTTGGATGCCGTCCAGGTGCTAACATAGCTTCTGTAGGTACACCATCAGCTACCTCGTATCCCACAACAAGCGGTTGGTGGCCGGTACGAACTGTCGCATGACAAGCTTAATCAACCTGGGCTGGTGAAATTCTCTTCCACATCGGCCTGCTCAGGTCGCCTCACATTGAGAGCCTCCAGACTGTGGGTGCCAAGGGCTCGACCGGCACTAGTTAGTGTCGCTCATTGCACTCCACAGCGACTCAGGCTTCATTTTTATGACTCGCGGCATCTTGTTTCAACTGCTTTCGAGTCTGGGTCAAGGTGGGTACCCCCGGCAGCACGCAGGGTGTCTGCCAGTGTCCTCGACAGCTGAGCCTGAGCCCAAGGGGCTCGGACATTTCTACTTGATCTTGTTTTCGCAGACATGGTGTTCTTATCCTGCACATCTTTATCATTTCCTATCTGAAGCGCAAGAGCGTCGTAATGCATCCGGAGACAACCGTGCGAGCAGCACTGCCGGGATCCGGGTCGGGCGACCAGCTTCGGCTGCCGCCTGTTGAACATTTTGCCTGTTCCTGGCCTCGCCGCTCGCGCAACTCGTGTTTGCCGTGAACTTGGGCGTCGAATGGCGCAAGCATCCTCATCCTCCGAGTCATTGCGATAACGCTGAAGATAGCAAGTTGCCCGACTGTAGAACAAGCACCTCGTCCCACTGCCAAATTTTGAATGCCCGCATTCGTCCGAGGGAAAACGCCTGTCAGGCTGGACGATTACTATGCAGCTTTATTATTGTGTTGCAACTGAATACATAGAAAACGGTTTCAGAGTGTGCAGCAGCGGTTAGGGTTTGCTGCCGTGATTTTCGGCGCTCCGCGTGCAGGCTGGCAAGCGTCTTCTCGCCTGACTGCCCAAACGTTCGCCTGTCCGTGCCCCGCCCCGAGGCTTCATGCTTCTCTCCCGCCGCCTCGTCGCCGTCCGCTCCTTGCACCGCGCGACGACCTCCAACACCACACGCTCCCTTCTTCAGTCCAAGTCCGCTGCTTCTGGTTCCCTTCGCACCGCCCGTACTCTCTCGTCTTCCTCCCCCGCCCGATTCCGTACGACATCCGCCATGTCTGCCTCCCAGGAGAACCCCGCCGCGGCCACGGGCGTCCCCCCGTCTGCCGAGTCGGCCGCGAAGGCCAAGATCATTGACGGCACTGCTGTTTCAAAGTGAGTCTTTCATTTCTCTCTTTTGAGCTATTCTGGGTGCGAAGGCAGCGAGCGAGAAGGCAAACAAAAATGACTGGGCGTCTTGTCTTCGCGCAACTGGCCATCTCCCTCGCTGCCCCTTCGCTCCTCGCTCCCATCTTTCTCGCCTTCAAGACCATTCTTTCAGACACTCACCATCAATTCATAATGCAGGTCCATCCGCCAGTCCCTGCAATCGCAGGTCTCGTCCCTCCCCTTCCAGCCGCACCTCCTCATTATCCAGCACGGCGCGCGCCCCGACTCGACCTCCTACATCCGCATGAAGCGCCTCGCCGCCGCCGAGGCCGGCTTCAAGTTCACCCACCTCCAGATCCCCGCCGACGAGCCCGTCGACAAGATCGTCGAGGCCGTCCAGCACGCCAACGAGGACGAGGGCATCCATGGCGTCCTCGTCCAGCTCCCGCTCGCCAACGGCGGCAAGGAGGGCGAGCGTCGCGTTGTTGAGGCTATTGCACACGAGAAGGACGTTGACGGGTTAGTCCCTGCTTTTCTACTCATATCTTCTCTTGCACAGCGCCGACTGAACCCCTTCTGTCCTGCCTAGCTTCCACCCCCTCACCACCGGTGCTCTCTCCTCGCGTACCGCGGACCCCCTCTTCGCGCCCTGCACCCCGGCCGGTGTCATCCGCCTCCTCGACGAGACGGGCGTCCAGATTGCCGGCAAGCTCGCCGTCGTCCTCGGCCGCTCTGACATTGTCGGCACCCCCGCGTGCTCCATGCTCCGCCGCCGTGACGCGACCGTCGTTCAGATTCACTCCCGCACAAAGAACATCCCCGAGCTCGTACGCAGCCTCCATAGTTCTCCTTCAGCGATTGGCTCACAGTTTAGGTGTTGTTGCGTCAAACAGGTCAAGCAGGCCGACATCGTCGTCGCTGCCATCGGCTCGCCCGAGTTCGTCAAGGGCGAGTGGATCAAGGAGGGCGCTGTGGTCATCGACGTCGGCGCCAACTTCGTTCCTGGTTCGTCCTCGTGTTCTCTTATCTTTCCCTCCTGTACGCCTTGCACGCAAGCTGACCCTTGCATTCGGCTGTTCTTGACAGACGCGACCAAGAAGTCTGGCCAGCGCATGCTCGGCGATGTCGAGTTCGCTGCTGCCTCCGCGCGCGCGTCCGCCATCACCCCCGTCCCCGGCGGTGTCGGCCCCATGACCGTCGCGATGCTCATGGAGAACACCTTTGCCGCCGCCAAGCGCCAGCACGAGGCGCGCAACGGCCGTGGGCGCGGTGTCGCTGAGCCCCTGCCGCTCACCATCCTCGAGAAGGTCCCCAGGTTCGTCTTTCCTTCCTGCATTGCAACCCACATGTCTTTCTGTGAGACGGTGCTAATTTCGCTCAATGTTCATCCCGATCAGCGACATCGAGATCGCCTCCGCGCAGACCCCCAAGCCGATCACCAAGCTCGCAAAGGAGATCGGCATCCGCTCTGACGAGCTGGAGACGTACGGCCGCGTCAAGGCTAAGGTCGAGCTCTCGCTGCTCGAGCGCCTGAAGCACCGCAAGGATGGCAAGTACGTCGTTGTGGCGGGCATCACCCCGACGCCGCTCGGCGAGGGGAAGTCGACGACGACCGTCGGCCTCGCCCAGGCGCTCGGCGCCCACCTCGCCCGCCCGGCGTTCGCCTGTGTCCGCCAGCCGTCTCAGGGCCCCACGTTCGGCATCAAGGGCGGTGCTGCGGGTGGTGGTTACGCGCAGATCATCCCCATGGACGAGGTGCGTTGTCGCCGTTCTGGGTTTGTGGGATAGGCAGGACTGACGCGAGGATGCGTTTTAGTTCAACCTCCACTTGACTGGTGACATCCACGCCGTCACCGCCGCGAACAACCTCCTCGGTACGCGTCGCTCCCTCTCGTCTTCCACCCAAATCTGTCTTAACCATCCCTGCTTCCCGACGCAGCCGCCGCCATCGACGCGCGGATGTTCCACGAGTCGACGCAGTCGGATAAGGCGCTCTTCACGCGTCTCTGCCCCGCGAAGAAGGGCGTGCGCACGTTCTCGCCGATCATGCTCAAGCGCCTCCAGAAGCTTGGCATCAACAAGACGAACCCGGACGACCTCACCCCTGAGGAGCAGACGCGCTTCGCCCGCCTCGACATCGACCCCGAGACCATCACCTGGCACCGCGTCACGGACACCAACGACCGCTTCCTTCGCAAGATCACCGTTGGTCAGGCGCAGACTGAGCTCGTGAGTCCTCCTAGCGCCTTCTTAAGTTTCGTTGGGATGGGATGCTGAGACGGACATCCGGGTGGACAGGGCCGCACCCGCGAGACTGGGTACGACATCGCCGTCGCGTCCGAGATCATGGCCGTGCTCGCGCTGTCCAAGGACCTCGCCGACATGCGCGAGCGCCTCGGCCAGATCGTCGTCGCGACGTCCAAGGCGGGCGAGCCCGTCACGGCTGACGACATCGGTATCACGGGCGCGCTCACCGTGCTCATGAAGGACTCGATCAAGCCCAACCTCATGCAGACGCTGGAGGGCACGCCCGTCTTCGTCCACGCCGGGCCGTTCGCCAACATCGCCCACGGTAACTCGTCCATCCTCGCGGACCGCGTCGCGCTCAAGCTCGCCGGTACCGAGGAGGGCGAATCCGCCAGCGTCGGCGGCTACGTCATCACCGAGGCTGGCTTCGGCGCTGACATCGGTCCGTCAAGCTGCTCCGTCTCATTTCCGAGTTCTACAAGTACTCATGAGTACTTGGTCCATTACAGGCATGGAGAAGTTCTTCAACATCAAGTGCCGCGTCTCCGGCCTCGTCCCCGACGCCGTCGTTCTGGTCGCGACCGTCCGTGCGCTCAAGATGCACGGCGGCGGGCCCGAGGTCACCCCCGGCAAGCCCCTCCACGACACGTACCTCAACGAGGACCTCGTCACGCTTGAGGAGGGCTGCAAGAACCTCGCCAAGCACATCGAGAACGGCCGCAAGTTCGGCGTCAAGGTCATCGTCGCCATCAACCAGTTCGCGTACGTATCCACCCTCGTTCTTGCCTGCCCTGCATTCGGGTTCTGTTCAAAATCGTGTGGATGTTGACGAGCGTGTGTTTCTCGATCTTGCAGCTCCGACACCCAGGCCGAGCTCGACCTCGTGCAGAAGTATGCCCTGCAGGCCGGCGCGCACGCCGCCGTCCCCGCGAACCACTGGGCGAAGGGTGGCGAGGGTGCAGTCGAGCTCGCGCAGGCGCTGATCGACACCGTCGAGCCCAAGGGCGCGAACGGCGAGACGCTCGAGGCGACGGAGAACGCCGACTTCAAGCTCCTCTACCGCGACGAGGAGACCGTCGAGGCCAAGATCGCCGTGATCGCGCGTGAGATGTACGGCGCGGACGGTATCGAGCTCAGCGAGCTCGCGAAGAGCCAAATCGAGACTTACACTCGCCAGGGCTACGGCCACCTGCCTGTGCGTTGCGCGAGGGTTTGAGGAGTTGCGGGTGTGGACGCGATGCTGACGCGGTGGATTGGATGGGCCGGCAGATCTGCATGGCCAAGAGCCATCTCTCCCTCTCGCACAACCCCAAGCTCAAGGGCGTCCCGACTGGTGCGTGTCTCGTCCTTTGTTCCCTGCTACTTCCGCAGGCATCTGACGGGCTCCTTTCTCTCGACGATCAGGCTTCACCGTTCCCATCCGCTCGGTCAAGCTCGCAGCCGGTGCTGGCTTCCTCTACCCGCTCTGCGGTGACATGCAGGTACGTCCAGCGCATGCGATTCACCCGATTATCCCCTTCCGCCGCTTGTACTTACGGTTCCCTTCTTCTCTCGCAGACCATGCCCGGTCTGTCGACCCGCCCCGGTTACTACGACATCGACCTCGACACCTCTGTGGTCCCCCCCAAGGTACGGCGCCCTTCCTATCCCCACCGTCTACCATTCCGCCTCACGCATGTCCTGACCCTGCTCTCCTCGCAGGTCATTGGTCTCTTCTAGACGCCTTTCTCGATATCCTCCCCTTCTCTCGATCGCATCTTAGACATTCAAGTTTCTCTTTCTCCACACTGCCCAGGTCTTTCTTGCTGCTTTCTTTCTTTTCTCTCGGTCCTTCTTTCCCTTCAACATTCTGGCCTGCTAGGCTCTTGTTCCTGTTACGCATGATTCTCTCGCATCCGCATCGGCAGCTCAACCCTGCGCCCCAATCTGTCTTGTAACATCAGCTCCTGAATGAATACAGCCTCAACGCTATCTGCCTCATGTGTGCGGTGTGCAGTTCCATCGTTCCCTCGTGGCCGCGCAGCGGAAATCGCCAACAGTCCTGTGCATGTTCCGGCTTCCCCTTCGTACAACCCGACGCCGACCTAACCAAGCAGTCCAGCTCACCATATGGTTCCATCTGCCTTCCGCCGCCTCATTTCCTACAGCGCAGGAGTCCTCAGATGGGCACGTAGTCCCCAGTCGACGTCATCACCCAGCCAATCTTGATCACCCGCCCCTTCTTGAACGGGGCCGGGGGCTCTTGCGCAACTCTGCTCTCGCCCGTGACGCCCAGTCTGACCTCGCCGGGAACAAATTTATCCCCAACCTAAGCAGCCACAGCGAAGGTGTGAGCCAATCCATCAGCTTTCTGAGAGAGGGAAACAGCAGAGAGGGAAGATGAGGAAACGGCGCCTGAGACTCACCATGACTTCCACGCGCGTCTGGCACGCATCAGCGAACCTGCGCGAGAGCGTGCCTGTCCAGGCTGCGTGGGGCATGCGCAAGCGCGGGGAGGGCGGGAGGTAGGAGGAGAAGAGGAAGGAGCGCGATTGCGGCGGGTAGTGGAGCTCGCGGTAGAGCACGACGGGCGCGGTGGACGACATGCTGGGCGGCTGCAGCTGGGCGGTGGGACTAGCTGGTAGGTTACCGGCGACTAAAAGCCTGCTCTGTAGAAAGGGAGGGTGGAAGTGCTCGTGGATGGGAAGAGTTTGAGAGGAGCGGACTGGATAGACTGGAGGAAATGGCGGAAGGGTGGAGCTGTGCTTCGTTTCACGTGAGAAACTGCATCGTACATTCTCGCGACTTCTTGCAATCCACGCCAAATTATTACTTGTGTAAAGCAAGCAGCAGTGCAAAAGATAATCACAATGGTAAGAAAGGTCGCCGCTGCGATATGCGAGACGAGATACCGCAAAACAATACCCCCGTATAAGGCAGTGCCACTGGCGGGCTGAGCAGACTCCTCAAGCGCCTACAACCAAGCCTCTCATCTACACCATCCGCAGACCGAGGACGAATCACAAACCTTCGCGCGAGATCCTTCCACACATAGCATGCTCTTAAATCAGCGGCATCGGCATGCCCAATCCCCCATCCCACGCAGCACTCCCCTCCGTTCTTCCCTTCCCCGACGCATCGCATTTCCTCTCGGAAAAAACCGCCCACGCCCCATCCACACAATTGCATCCTCTCCCACCCTGCCCAGTCGCAATCCCTGTCGAATCCGGCTAGAGGATCGTGCCGAGCCTGTATGATGCCAAAACGGGTGCAGAAGAAGAAAAGAAAGAATGCATCAGCCACGGCTCGTCCACCAGTAATTCCACGTGGCAGCGAGTGCGGCGATCCCGAGCGCCGCGGAGAGGGGCGGGAGCCATGCGGGCGTGGAGGAGGAGGGGGGAGAACGAGGCGAGGGGCGCGAAGGGGAGGAAGGGGAGGGGCGGGGGACGACAAAGTTTTGTGTGACCCACCCGAACTGTTTGAGCTGGCGGATATAGTACCTGGCGGGCGGAAGCAAGAATTGTGAGTGTCGTGGGACGGAAAGGAGGGGAAAGAGGGGGGAGAGGGACACACATGTCCAGGTTCCGCTGGATCTCGTCCTCCTGGCCCTTGGGCACGCCCTCGAGCGTGAGTCGGAGGGTGGTCGAGTCCGCGCCTTGCTCAAACGTCGACGTGAGGGTCGCGTAGTGGCCTGCTCTCGCGCTCGCATCCGGGCCGATCAGTCCTCATCCAGCACGGACGCAAAAGAGGAGAGGCAAACAAGGCAAGGATGGGGGAGGCAAGACGCACCCTCCGGCCAGTTCCCGCCCGACAGCGCCCACTTCTGAACGAGTTTCTTCGACCGCTGCGCCTCGACAATCTCGCCTTTGACGCCCCCGCCAAACAGCGTAAACTGGCTGCCCGGCTCAGGCTTGATCTGTGTCCGCCACGCCCCAGCTCATCAGCTCGCCGCCTCCTTCGCGCCCGAAGAAAGAAGATGCGATGCACCTGCGCCGGCGCCCTCGACCACATCGGCACCTTCTTCTCGTCCGTCAGCAGCTCCCAGAGGTCGTCCGCGCTCGCCATGAACTGGCCCTCGACGGTAACCTTGCTCGTGTTGCTGCTGCTGCTGCTGGCACTAGCAGCAGCGGCGACCTTGCGCTCGAGGTCCTCCGCCTTGGGCGCGGCTCCCTTCGCGGCATCCGCGGCCTTGGTCGCGACGCCGCCCGGGGTGGGTGCGGCGGCAGGGGTAGCGGGCGTCGACGCGCCGGACGCGGAGGGCGAGGCGTTGAACTCCTTGCCTTGGTCGGCGACGAGCGCTTTGGGGAACGCGTTGAAGATTTCGGTCAGGCGCGGGGGGAGGACGCGCTTGGCGGTGGAGACGAGGGGGGAGGACTCGGGGGAGCCGGTGATCTCAAACTGTGGGTGCGAGAACGGGGGGCTGTGCTGAGACGGTGGTTGGGAGAGGAGAGGGGAGATGGGAGATGGGGACGCACAACGTAGTCGGAGAGACCGTCGATCGCCTCGTGCGAGACCTCGGGGACGTGCACCTTGCCTGAGGCGGTCGAGCCGTCTTTAGCGGTGCCTGTGTTAGGAGAATTGTTGAGAGATGGGCGGGGCGGCCGATGATCAGTGACCGGCGCACCTTCCCACTTCGCGACGATCTTGAGGTCGTAGATCGTGATCAGCCTGCGATCGCACAGGGACAAGCATAGCATCAGCACCGCACTACCTTTGAAGTCTCTCCAGCATCCCGCCAGCTCCTCTACCTCTTGCAATACCGCCCTCCCTCAGAAAGAAACCCCAAGGGCCAGCGACTCACTTGCCCTTCCTAGACCCAAGCGTGACGTCCCCGTCGCACTCGCTGAGCTCGGTGAAGGTGATAACGTCCCCGGAGTCCTCGACCTTGAGGCCCTCCAGCTGAGACTTGAACCACTCCTTTGCCCACCGGTCGCATCCCTTCTGGCGCCAGTGGTACGCTGTGTGGTGCAGAAAGCAGCAGAGCCGGTCAGCGTGCGATGCCTGCCTCCCTCGCCGCCCAGAAGGCACGAACTCTTGTTCCAGGCGTCAGACATTGTGTCCGTGGAGGAGGATATCGGGGAGGATAAAGAGACTATGAATGGCGATGGCGAGCAAGCTGGACAGAGAAGGCAGCGAGCGAAACAGCCCCGGGCCGGAGCGTGAGAGTCCTCCTCGAAAGTTCGAGGCTCATCGGCCTTTCGCGAAATCGCTTACGAGACCGGCAGCGTCCCAGTGCGCGCAAAGTCTACCTACAAGCAGATGAACGGTGTAAATAATGGTAAATGTGAAAAGAACCTACGCCTTTGGCGAGGACATTTGGCCGGAGATGGACAAGCACATGCAGTCTCTTTCAACTCCGCTAAACTTCGTAGGGTTTTTTTTTGAGAACCCCAAACATCACGTCTGTTACTGGTATTTCTCATGGTATCTATTATCTGTGAAATGCCTTCGCCCAGCGCAGGTGGAGCAAAGACGACTTCATCTTTCCGGCAGACAAGTGACTGGACAACGGCATGGCGCGAGAGGACGCCCTCGAAGAATCTTGCTGCAGGCTGCTTCACGGCCTTAGAGGCAAACTAGGCAGAAGACTTCGTTTGTGAAGCTTCGCACCAGCCAAGTATGAAGCAGTAAACTAAGCTAGTCAGTGGCACGGGCACCTTGATGAGTGCTCGGTCGAGGGACAGCGACACGCAAACACATGGGCATGTAATACTCCCTTCAGCAGCAGATCAAGGAGGTTTCCTAGAACACTAAAAACTCATCATGGCTTTCATCCAGCTTGGCCCTTAATTTTCTTTGCGAATGGTATTCGTGCGGAGCACTACCAGGCGGTTTGGAGAATGCGGCCCACTTCGCAAGTCCATTGTACTGATAACCATCTGGCACCTCTTGATTATGCATCTCCATCTGCGGGAAAAAGCATAATTCCAAAGCACCAGCATCGCTACCCCGACAGCACCGTCACCCGCGCAACCGCGGAGCTTTTCCAACACGATGCGCTGTTTCAGTCTTGCTCGACCACCACCATCGCACAACCTCCTCCAGCTCACTTCGCCACTCAAGCAATAAACAAGTTCAGGCCATATTTCCCTGCTGAGCTCTGGTCTCGCATATTCGAGCGCGCCATCGGCAACAGCACCAGCTCCGGTCTGGCGCGTGCGGACAGTGGCGAGGACGTGGGCGCTAGTATCTCGCTGGTGTGTCGCTCCTGGAACGTGAGTCTGCTTGGAATTGCCATAGAAGGGTTGGTGGAGCCCTCTTGCCACATAAGTTCGCATTTTTCCCGCAGCAACTGTGTGAGCCTCATTGCTACCGCACCGTCATTCTCGAGGGATGGCAGACCATCGAAGCTTTCGTCAAGCTCGTTGTCGACCTCAGCTTGATCGGGCGTGAGCCGCTCCGGCACACTGAAAAGCTCGAGGTACCTTGCTGCGCAAAGTCTGACAAGGAATGGGGTTACAATGATCGAGCTTCGATTCCCGACATGCTCACATCCACCGCCCGAGTCCGACATGCTGCCTCCGAAGGGACCATGGTGCCTTCAACGCTTCATGCGCTCGAAACGAACAACAGCCGCACTCTTACCTTCCTTGATATCACGCTGAAGTCCGAATTACCCGAGTTATTCAGCTTCTTGGCCACTTCGTCGAGCTCCGTGAACTGGAAATCGTCGACTTCGACCAAGCTTCTATGCCGTCACCCGCCGTTGCTTTCGATCTTCACAAGTTGCGCCCACTGAAGTTTATAATATATCTATTCTATGAAGGCGATCTTGTGCAAACCTTGGCCCCATGCGGCCTTCCGTCTTTGGGGGAAGTTTCATTGGACGCCAGCTCAGCCGATTAATTTTGCAAACGCATGGTTCTCGACTCAACAAACTTCGCCTTTTACTCGACTATGAGGCGGAAGAGTAACTCAAGCTGCTCGAACTCATCTCGTTCTGTCCCTGCCTACGGAGCGTAACATTCACTCTTCAATGTCAAGATGTAGTCGGTCCGCTGGTCAAGGCGCTCCCTCCGTCGCTCACTGCAATCATCCCTTACGGCTCAGCGAGACCTTCACTCAGATCCTTCAAGAGATAAGCAACAACGGTGCTCACCTGCAGTCTCTGAAGCGCATAGACTTTCGCTACTCGTCCAGATGTACGCTCGAGTTCAGAACTGCAGTTAGTCCGTTGATGGTCGAGCTCGGTTCCAAAGGGGTAGAGGTGTGGTCTCTTACCCGTATGGTTCGTGATTGTACTTTTTAAGTACTTCCATCGTTGTATGGGCCCATGTTATGCTTGTTGCATGCCTCGATTCCGTAATAGCCATACAGACGGTGTGGCAGTATGTGTGCACTGCGGAATCTGTTATGTAAACTTGTGTTTTGTCCGTTATGTCAAATTCACGTTTCCTCTCGATTCAGTACAATCCTATGAAGTTGAAGTGTTGGTCGATATGCAAGTAGACTGACAGCAGCAATAAGGGGAGGCGCAGGTCCAAATGAGAGCTTCGCAGTTCATCTCGAATCTACTTCGGGTGTCCTTGATGTCTCGAGGGCAGAGTATCTGTTTATATTTAGGAGGACCATGGCGGACGGTAGCGGTGAAACCCGCATAATTCGCCCGACGCCACAACGCCGCGGCATTTCGAACTGGTCCTCTCGGAGGGAAGGCGCTCTGTCGACGGCCTGAGAGGTGCGTAGTTTTGGGAATCGTTGGGTTTGAGGAAGGCCTCTTGCCCTATGTCGGGGGGTTACGGGAGCATGATGGTCTAACTCGTCAACGACATGTTTCCTGGCCCGCTCGTCGAGCTGACAGAGGGGGACGATGTCGAGGTGCGTTTTTCCTTTCTGTCTGGCCCCATTCTCTCTCTGTTGGCTGATCGGAGTATCTTTTGTTTCGCAGGTCGCGGTCCACACCAACATCTCCGTCCCGACCACCCTCCACTGGCATGGCATTGACCAGGTCGGGACGCCCTGGTCCGATGGCGTCCCTGGCGTCACGCAGCTTCCCATTCAGCCGGGCGAGAGCTTTGTTACCGTCGGAAGGCTATTCAGCCGGGATACGTGCGTGCTCTTCTCACAATTTCCCCTTCCTCCATTTGATCGTACTTGCTAGGGAGGCTAACCGGATGGGATATTCGCAGTACTGGTACCACAGCCACGAGCGCCGGGGGCCTCTCCTTATCCTGTGCGTCTTCTTTCACCCGGGCTACCTCTCCAAGAAACCATTACTTACCTCGGCTGCAACTATCTTACAGGCCTTCCCGCGACCGCTCCTCGCTGTTTTCCCTTATCTCCTTCGACCCCTCCGACATCGCCGCGCTCGAGGCAGCCCATCGCTCGCCCGAGGTCCTATGCTGCGCGACTGGAGTCATTGGATCAGCGAAAAGCTCATCGGGATATGGGAAGCAACCCAGATTGAGCCGTGTGCGTCTTCCTTGTCCTCTTCGTACTTCCGCTTGCTCCGTCGTTTGCTAATACCCTCCTCCTGCTTTTCCAGCTGCTCCGACTCCATCTTTGTCAGCGACCGCGGGGCGGTCGTCTGCCCTTCCGCTGAGGAGATGGCAGCGTACTCGGCTACGCTGGGGCTCGCTAACCTCACTGCGAAAGGGTAAGTCTCTCTAGTTTATTTACGCTCTCCAGACAACTTTGACCGCTCATCGTTCTCACTTGAACATCCAGCTGCGTTCCCTTCACCAGCCCCATCCTCACCGGCGCTTTCCCAAGCTTTTCCGACGCTGTCGACCCCGCATTCTACACCACTGCACGGCCACGCTGGACGCTCCGCTTACGACGATCGAGAGGACGCAGGTGCTGGGTCAGCCTTTCTTTGCTCAACTCCGGCGTCGACATCGGCCTATGCGTTTCGATCGATGAGCATCCTTTGATAGTCTACGGTGAGCGATTTGGCCTGTATTTCGTGCTTACAGGTGCACAATGCTGAACTATGTTTGGTCTCCGTTCTTTACAGCCGCTGATGGGCAATATCACGGGTCACAGACGGTGGACATTTTGGAGGTGGGTATGAAAGAGGGTTCGACTACAGAAAAACGGTCTCTGACAGCTGAGGTGATTCAGATCCACGTCTCCCAGCGGTGCCAGGTCTTCGTCAAGCTCGACAAGCCGCTCGGCGCCTACAGCGTCCGAATCGCGGCTGTCAACGCGCTGCAGGTGAGATAGTTCTCAGTCCTCGGGCGACAAGGCTTCTGCCACTGACTGTTCCTTCCATCTCCCATATTAACTCGTTCAGGATACGCGATCCTGCAGTATTGCGGCAGCAGCGCCGAGCTCACCCAGTCTCCCGGCTACCCCCGCTGCCCGCCTCGACTCCGTAGATGGACTACCTCGGCAACCCGAAGCCACTCTTTCCCCAACGCAACTTTCGCCGACTCTCTCTCTACTCGCCCTAGCCCGCCATTCCTCCTCTCCTCGGGCCCGCCGACTTCAACCTGCACTTCAACTTCAGCCGGCCGAGCGCAACGGAGTGGGCCTCGAACGGTTCGTGCCTCCTTTTACCTTTTATACTGATCCACCTCGATTAACTGGTGCACCTTGTCAAGAACCGGCTTTAGAATTTGGGACGCTTTCAAACCCCCTCTCCTGTACGACTCGGCCTCCGCCCTTGCGAGTGGCGACCCGAGCATCGCGAGCGTCGCCAACGGGTCCATCGTCGACTTGATTTTCCACAGCGTAGCGAAGTAGGTCCGGGGTCCTTTTCCTTAGCTTCTCATAACCAATGCCGATATGGATAATCAACTTCCATTCACAGACCATCCCACTCTATGCACAAGCACAACGAGAAGGTCTGAGTGCTCGGCGGCGGCGTCGACGACTTCCCTTTCAGGCTCTGGCCGCAGACCCAGGACTGCCGCTTAACCTTTACAACGCTTCTCTCCGAGGCAAGTTTCTTTGGTTTGCCCGTAAGCATGTGCGTTGCTTGACTTAGCTTTTTGTTGCACTGCAGACGGCTGGGCCAAGCTTCCCGCGCTCGCGAACAACAGCTGGATGGTCGCGCGGTACTACTCTTTCATTCCTACACCATCTCTCCTTCATTGCCAGTGCGTCCATTCAATAAGGTTTATAGAAATGCCAGGCTTTTCTCACTAACTTATCTCTTATCGCAGTCTGGATAGCCACTTGTTCGGGTGAATGGCGGCCGGTGCGTCTTGCGCTCCAGCATTTTGCAACGCCCTGAAACTGATTCACGACGGGGTCTCCGGTCTATAGTCATCCTCCAAGGGATGGACGTTCTACCCCCGTTCCTGGACGAGTACGCGCTCGACAGCGCTTGAAGTTCGCGATTCTGAGCTGCACTGAACACTTTTTTTCACTCTCGTTCAATACTGCCGCTCATTGCTCATTGAACTGCTTCTTTCGTTCTTGACCTTTGGCCTTTTACTTACTACATGAGCACTCGGACTCTCTCCTTTACTCTGGCACACTACTTTGCCCACTATCTCGCGTCTTTCAACCAGTGTTTCACCTTCTACTTCCTCCTGTATCCGTTTCGAATGCCAGCTGCCAGACTCCTCACTTGTCGAATATAGATGCATCTCTGTGTTGTCTTCTCGTGCCTTCGTATTTGCAATCCACGGTGTGCTAAGCACTTATGCTCCGACGTGCCAGAGTGCAGGCTCCATGACTGCCGTTTACTGTTTACCGTATCGAACTTATCTAAATCGTAGAATGGTCGTTCAGAGTGTCTACTGCTAGTGAGTTGGAGGCCTGAGAGGCCTCGCTCTGAGGCATACTCACGCTCAACGATGCAAGTTCACTCACTTCAGGGCTGCCTGCACTTTGCTGGACTACTCATCCTCTCGTAGGTTGCTTAATAGCGCTTTGCGGGTAAGAGAGTGCAGGAGCCAGGCCCTCATTTCCTCTTTTAAACACACACACACACACACACTGCTGCTTTTTTCAAGCTCAAGGGGCCAAGCGCAGTGATCTCGCGTGTGCACCAATCGCCCGCCATCCCGTCGCGGCCCGCATGCGCGACTCCACCGCAACAACACGAGGTAGCTCCCCCGCCTTTGCTGCTGTCCTTCAAGGTCCTTTCGCCTGCTGTTCTTAATCGTAGCCACTGAAGAAGATAGGTAAATGTATTAATATTTAAAGAACATCAAACCTAGCCTGGCATCTCGCTTGAATTTCTTGCCAGGGTCGCAAGGGCTGGGAGGCGACGGGCAACGGGGAGCCCAGTTACACGCGTCTTCCGTCCGCTTCGTGGAGCAATCCTGACCCGCAGCGGAACTTTTGTGTTCTCCAATCCATGATCCCGTTCCGCCTCTCTCTCCGCCTACCCTTATCATACCTCAGCGCATGATGCAATTCCGGGCCGCGCAGTCGTCGGCAGTCGGCGGATGGCCACAGCTCAAAAACCCGCTGCGTGCTCGCGAACGCCCTCATTCATCTCCGCCACCACGCACACCTAGCTTTATTCACAACTACCAAACCACTTTACATATCTACATACGCCTTACACCCTAGACACCATGACCGACGCCGGACGCCAGAATCTCTCTGACAAGGTATGTGCAATGTGTTGCCCCTTGCCGAGTTCCCATACTGAGCGCATCATCTGAACAGGTCGAGAACAAGCTGAAGGTGCATAATGCCGGCTTCTAATCCTCAGCAATTTACACATTTACACCACATCTCCCCCTTCACAAGCCCGACGAACAAAAGACCGGCACCGAGAAGCTTGGCGACAACGTGAAGGGCCATGCCGACGTCTGTCCCCTTTCTCCCCCCTTCCCCTCACCGTCCGCGGCGGGCGCTGTCACTCGAGACGATCCCGCGCCTCACCGCCGTGCCCGAACTCATTGCCGGTTATCGTGACACGAAACTTGCAGAAAGCCGCCGCGGACCTCCAGCCGCAGGGCACCAAGAGCACGACGCAGCAGGTCTCTGACGCCGCGACGTCTTCACACAAGAGCGACAAGGGCGTCCTTGACAAGGTCAAGGGCAAGCTCCACGTGGGTCGCCCGGAAAGTGTCGCTGCTTGCAGGGGCGTTTGAATAACGCGAGGCTGGGTGTGAGGACAGATCGGCCACCAGTAAGGGGCCTGCACAGCGCTCCGAATGACGCACGAGTCTGAATGCGCTCGAAACGACTGGATGCCTTATACCTTGTAGCGATCACATAGCCCTAATACATGTAACTCGATGAGAAGCGAAACATACTTGGAAGTCTGAAGCTACCCATTTTAGCTGGGAATCGATAAACAACAGATTCCTCGCAAGTCCCGAGCGAAGGCGAAGGGGGGATCGAAAGAAAGGTGTTCAGGCCGAGATTTCCGAACAAGCGTACGACACTATGGCACATGTGCGCGTGAGGCCACGCAAGACCTGTTCACCTTTCCCGACCCGTGCAAACCGACGCAGCGGGTTGGTCACTCTCGCTTCCCACATCCACCCCATCCAACTCGTCAAAGCACCGCTGCACAAACCAAGCAAGCAAAACGCATCATGATTCCGCCAAACGAGAAAGAGAGTCGTAGGCCAAAAGGTTCGGGGTCATTCACAGCGATGGGTGGAACTCAAAAAATGGATGACAGGCCGGAGGGGAAGGACGGGGTATCGTAAAAGGAAGTGTAGCGCCGATGGGATCGGAAGGGAATAGGAGGTACGTGAACGTGTATGGTGCTCGCAAATTTAATAGGCAGGAAGAAGCGGGGCGTGAGAGGTGGGGGCGTGGGGAGGAGGGAGAGGGAAGAGGCAGGAAGGTGAGGCGGAGGGGAAAGAAGAGGAGGACTGAGGGAGGGAAGAGCGCTAGATTACGACGCAGCCCTTTTGCTTGCGCTTCTTGGGCCGTTGCGGGACGAGCACGGCGCGGATCGCTTCGTCGAAGACGCTCTCTGCTCGACGCGGGCGGATCCCAGGGTAAGCGAATATGAATGGGGGCAGGGAGGAAAGCATGTAGAGGGTGGGAAGGATGATGAACGCACTCAGCCCCTTCTGCGTCAAAGCCGAGCACTCCAGGTATTTGATCTGCTCCACCTCCCGCGCACTCATCAGCCCCTCGTCCTCCCACGTCCATCCTGCGCGGAGGATACACGCACCGCCCCAATATCCTTCGCCAGCTCCACGCCCTGCGCATACGTGAGCGGCTCCATCCGCCGCTCGCGCAGCGCCTGCACGGCCGCTGGGTCCGAGCGCAGGTCGAGCTTCGTCCCGACCAGGATGATCGGCACGCCCGGCGCGTGGTGCGAGATCTCGGGCCACCACTGAGATGAGAGGTGGGGGTCAGTCGGTGAAAGGGCAGTCGGGGCGGAGTCGGGACGGGGT
>JTLS01000145.1:0-28615 GCA_000826855.1 Basidioascus undulatus | reverse complement strand
GGCGCCGCGCGCTTCCTCTTGCCGGTGCACCAGGCCGAGTTCCAGCTCACGAGCGTGCTCGAGAACCTCGGGCGCGACCCCTGGCCTGTGGCCAGCGACAAGCGCGCACAGAGGTGCACGGGCGTCGCGCTGAGCGTGGCGGTTGGCTTGCTGGAGGTGCGTTCTCTTCTTCCTGTTCCTGGCGCGGATGGAGTAAGAGGGACTGAAGGAGGGTGCGGGGTGACAGACCACCTTCCCCAACACCGGCGCGCGCATCGTGACCTTCGCGGGTGGCCCCGCGACTGAGGGCCCCGGCATGGTCGTCTCCACCGAGCTCCGCGAGCCTATCCGCTCGCACCACGACATAGACCGCGACAGCGTGAAGCACTTCAAGCGGGCTACCAAGGTGTGTCTTCCCCTTCCCTCCCCACCTTCTCCCTCCTGCCTCCCCACCTTCTCTCTCCTCCCCTTCTTCCTTCCCGCTCCTGACAATGTGGCGTTGACGTCCTTGGGTCGGGTGAAAATAGTTCTACGAGTCCCTCGCCAAGCGCGCCGCTGCGAACGGGCACACGATCGACCTCTTCGCGGGGTGCCTCGACCAAGTCGGGCTGCTCGAGATGAAGAGCCTCGCGAACCTCACGAACGGCGTTATGGTCCTCTCGGACTCGTTCGCGACGCTCATCTTCAAGCAGAGCTTTGAGCGCCTGTTCGACAAGGACGACCAGGGCAACTTGAAGATGGGCTTTAATGCTACTTTCGACGTGCAGGTGCGTACACGTCTCCGCCGGCTCTCCCCGCTTCCATCCGTGCCCTCCTCGCTTCGAGGTTGTGGCGTGGGTTGGGATTGCGGCGCGGGACGGGATTGTAGCGCGGGTTCTGCTTTGCTCGGGGCAGACAGCTGATGGAGGCGATTGTGTGGGTGGGATGAGGAACAGACGACGAAGGAGCTCAAGATCTCGGGCCTGATCGGGCATGCGACGTCGGCGAACAAGAAGAGCGCGTGCGTGGGCGAGACGGAGATCGGGATCGGCCAAACATCCGCATGGAAAGTCTCGTCTCTTACGCCACGCACGTCCCTCGGCGTCTACTTCGAGGTCGTCTCCCCCGCCGGCCAGCCGCTCTCGCAGGGCTCGCGCGGCCTCGTCCAATTCGTCACGCACTACCAGCACTCGTCCGGCACGTTCCGCCTCCGCGTCACGACGCTCGCGCGCAACTTCGCGGACGCGGGCAGCCCTGCCATCCCCGCCAGCTTCGACCAGGAGGCCGCCGCCGTGCTCATGGCGCGCATCGCGGTGTTCAAGGCCGAGATCGACGACTCGCCCGACGTCCTGAGGTGGCTCGATAGGATGTTGATTCGCCTGTGCCAGAAGTTCGCGGACTATCGGAAGGAGGACCCGAGCAGCTTTAGGTTGAGCGAGAACTTTGGGATTTATCCGCAGTTCATGTTCCACCTTAGGAGGAGTCAGTTCCTCCAGGTGTTCAACAACTCGCCGGACGAGACGGCGTTCTACCGGTGCGTCTGCCCTCCTCTCACCCCGCATTATTCATTCTCCCGGGCGCGTGATGGCCACAGTGTAGGACGTGGTTTCTGACGGGTTCACTGCGGGCTCGGGCGGACAGGCACGTCATGAACGAGGAGGACGCAAACAACTCGCTCGTGATGATCCAGCCGACGCTCATGTCGTTCACGTTCGACGCCCCGCCGCAGCCGGTCTTGCTCGACTCGGTCTCAATCCGCCCGGACGTCATCCTCCTCCTCGACACCTTCTTCCACATTCTCATCTGGCACGGCGAGACCATCGCCCAGTGGCGCAAGGCAGAGTACCACAAGCAGGAGGGGTATGAAAACTTTGCGGAGCTCCTCGAGGCGCCCGTGAGCGACGCGCAGGTGCGTCGCCCTTCCCTACCCCTTCCCGTTCTCCCACTTCCCTCTCCGCTTTCCTTGCCTCCCCCCGTCCCTCCCCTCCCTTCCCGCCTCCTGTCTGGCGCTGTGATATTGAAAGGGGATCGTCGGCGGCGCAGGACCTCCTCGCCGACCGCTTCCCCGTCCCGCGCTACGTCGTCACCGACCAAGGCGGCTCCCAGGCACGCTTCCTCCTCTCCAAGCTCAACCCGTCCACGACGCACATGTCCGGCGGGATGTACTCCTCCGCCGCCGCCGGCCCCGGCGGCCAAGCCATCTTCACCGACGACGTCAGCTTGCAGGTGTTCATGGAGCATCTCAAGCGCTTGGGTGCGTCGCCCTCTCCTTACCTCTCCCTCTCCACCTCCCCCTCGCCCCTCGCCCCTCGCCTTTCTCGTTTTGGGTTATCGGAAGCTGATTCGGGTGTGATGGCTGGGTAGCGGTGGGCGCGAGCACTAGCTGAGGGAGCGGCGTCGTCGGAAGAGGGTGGGAGTGGCGCGCGCGGACATTGTGACGAGCCCGAGTTTGAGGCGGTTTACAGCGCGCTTTCTTTCTGTTTTCTTATACTTGCATTATCTTACTTTTTTGGCGCTGCGTTCGGTGTGCGATGGGCGTTGGCGCTGCGGGTTGGGAAGGGGAATATAGTCGATCGGCGCAGCTTATGCTGCGAGGGAGAGCAATACAGTGGCGAAGAATTGTTGTCATCATGGGAAATGCCTTGCATGCGGTGACACACAGTCCCGAAGCACGACGTCGCGTGCAGTGCGTGAAGGGGAGCCACGTCCGCCTTGGAATGCCGAGCGACTCGAGGCGAGGCCTCGATGCCTGCGTTCCAGTTCATGCTCTCTGACTGATCCTGAATACTCGGTGTTCCTCGAGTTGAAAATATAGTTCATGAGAACAGTCAAGTGCAAACATCAACCAGCGGTACTGCGCGGTGCATAGTCGGACGCAACGCACGACGGTTGCAGCCAGTCGCAACCTTGCACTTCAAGCCGCCAGGGATGAAAAACGCTGGAGCAGGTTGGAGCATCGCACGTGGACACCGCATACTTAGGTTCAAAAAGAAAATATCTAGGGTAACGCGGAAAGCAGAAAAGTAGGTGAAAGGACGGTATGGCAGACCGTGGCGGCCGGACTGCACAACGAGTAGGCCCTACTAAAGCCCTACTAAATGCTCAGCCTGGCCAACTAAGAACAGCAATCGACTCTGTTAGGGGAGACACACTATCTATTGCACAACTTTGAGATATAAGAAGGCAACGGTGACTTCGTGACCGTCGGTGACGGACATCATGAGGCCCGATTTCGGTGGGCAGGAGGAGAGCGGCGTAGGCTGCCAGCGGCGAGATGAGCAAGATGCCCCCGACGGCGCGCGTGAGCCGAGTTGTCCTGACTCCAGATTTGCCTGGGAGGGAGCAAGATATTAAATAAGATGAATACATGAGCTCTCCCGACCATCACCCGGAAACTTACGGAGGGCGGCAGCCACGCATGCGAAGCCCACAGTGGCGGTGTACAGCGTCCTGTGATGGTTTGCGACGACAATAAGAGGGACCAGATTTCGAAAGAGGCTGAGAACGACTGACATGCCACGACATCATAGGGAGATGTACTGTCCAGAATGGTTCCAACATGAAGGCGATGCATATTATCCCCATCACGGTCGGTGCCAGTACCTATCACGACAGGCAAGTGTCAGCCCTGCGTTCGAATACCAACAACAGCACCGACTGAGACATAGGAAAGTGGCGGGATGAATTCAAACATGCCCACTCACATGGCCGAGAGCGCTTGAAAAGGTGTCATCGCCAGCTGCATCCTTCTCCCAGCGACCGTTTCGGAATGTGAGGGGCGTGCTGGGTATTGAGCGAGGTGGACTGACAAGTGGAGAATGGAGGGGATGATAAAGTCGCAGACATATCTGAGGTGTTTCGTTTACTGCTTACCCATCGTTGAGAATAGGACGCAAGCGAGCCCGAAGACGATAGAATGACCGAGTTCTGTTTGCAAGTTGACGAGTCCGCTCGCGGTGCCTAGCACGAGCATGACGAGAACGACGAGGTGGAGAGCAGCGAAGAGGCATTCTGTCAATTAAGAGCGTGCTCGGCCAAGGTACGAGCTGGTAGAACCGAGATTTGGAAAGAACATAACTCCTGCCATGCTGATCCTGAAGCCCGCCTTAGTCTTCCTTTGCGTCCAGCCTCGCTTGTCCATGTACCGCTCGACTATCTTGATGAGGCGAGCCTAATGCTCATAATACATTAGAGCTATCATGAGCATTGGGAGGGCATTAAACAACGATGCTCACCAGCTTGCTCCTAGCTGCCGCATCTTTGCCGTGTCCGAAAGCACCCGCGAACGCGAGCAAAAGGAGAGGCAGCGCAATCACCGTAACCAGGCGCGGCATGTTAGACGCAACGTATTTCGAAAATTCAAGAGGCCCCCTAGCTGTATATCGAGACAGAGACGATCTTACTGGTGCCCGGGCTGGAAAGCGTGGTGGCGTTGTTGATTGAGGCGAGCGTAAGAGTGCGCCGCCTATGGGGGGGGGAGGGGGCAGAGATGTTTACGGCAGGCATCAATGCCTTGGGGGTAAGCGTGAGGGTAGATGCGGCGAAAGAGAGTATAAGAGAGTTTCTGTAATTCAATGGGAAGAGGAAGGGATGTGGGAGAGAGACGTAGTAGACAAGGAGGGTAGCCAGGATGAGCGCGCTTGGCGTTGCGCCATAAGGAATGCACCCTTGCTCGTCATAGTAGCCATTAATAAACGACTTTCACTCCCGAAAAACAGGAGGCCATTGAACCGCACCGGCGGTCGGGTAAGGACGACAACAGCAGGGCTAGTGTCAGCGAGACACCACCAGATTTCTCCGCGGTTTGTCAAGTCTCTGGCACTCGGAAAAAAGCTCTGGAGTCTGAAGTTGCACCGGTAAATTGATTTGGATCAAAGTATAAGTACACACGGAATAAGCGCGATACCTTTACGAGGAGCAGAAGTCGCAGACGGGCGCTGCGTTGCACTCGTTGCCGAGCTGGCGTTGCACAGCTGTGAATGCTCGGCCGGCCCAGCTGCTGCGACCGGCACCCAACGCTTCAGGGGAAATAGTCCTACAGAGACATGTGCTCTTGTCAGAATAAGATATCGAGAATAAGCCCCGTGCTTTGTAAATCGTTGCTTTGCGCTGAAACTGAAGAAGACCGGACGGGAAGGACTGCCAGGCGTAGCGACGCGAACGCAATTGGTATTGTGCTCGAGCACGCATTATCAGCTTCGGCCTGAAACTAACGAGGAGAATCATGTCAAGGTCGAGCACTAGTTCATGTACTGTGTCATCTAGTTCGCAGAGGCATGCTTCCCATACGGGGATGGCAAAATGACGATAAGCACTGCACTGTTTCTTTCTGAATGAGAGCCAGCCTATTACAAAATGCCTTTTTTTAACTTTTGCTGCTTCAAGCCAGTGATTTGTGCCCAACACCAAAGCCTGCGTTCTTGCTGAAGGCAGTCGACGTGCCGTCCTCCTCGAATTTCCTAGTACGCGTATGGGGAGTTCAGCGTGTCTTAATATTCCAATGGTTCAGTGGAACTCAAAGAGATTATGCTCACTGAGTAATCTGATGCAGACCCACAACGGCGATGCTGTTCCACGAGTGAGCTGTTCAGCAGCAGGCAACAAGATGGAGATAATGACGGTACTTACCACGACGCGATGAGAGCGATATATCGCCGCCGCCTTCCTTTCTTCCCCCTCTGCGCCTCACCTCCCTCTCACCTGCAATCTCTGGCCCCTGGTGCTGCTCTCTGTCTTCCAGGTGTGGTACGTCCTCGCTTAGCTGCGAAGGTGTCGAGCAAAAGAATGGGAATGGCACGCGGCAGGGTGGGACGGACGTGCGCACGCACGTACACGCGCTAGGCAGTACATGGGATCAGCCTTGCGTGCAAACTACGCGTCTCCGTTGGTGCCCGCAGCTCCTCGCCGTGCACGCTTTCACATCTAGTCGGGCAGACTGCAGACTAGCACGCTGCGCACTGCTTTTCCGCTCTCTTTGTCCACATCAGCAGCACCGCACCGCCGGCCCACTCGCCGGGAGAGCCGCCGCCGTCGCGCCGGATCGCTGATCAGATTCTTCCACCTTGCCTCTGCACCCGGCCAGCACAAGTCTCTTATCGCCTCGCTCGTCCTCCGCACCTTCCTTTCCCCGCTCCTGCGCACTGAACGAGATTGCCAAGGTGAGCTGCGAGCTGGATGGGTTGAGCGAGGTGCTGCGGTGGATTGTGGACGCACAAGGGCTCCTGTTACTGCTGCGCTGTGTTGCTGCTGAGCGAGGCGGAGGAACGCGTTCTCTCGTCGAACTTTGGTCCTCCCGGTTGCCTCACGACACCCGCATGCGCAGCCTAGTCGTGGACATGGCAGTGCGAGCCCCTAGCACGACCACGCGTCTACGGCTGTGGCAGCGCTGACTGAACAGCGCCGTACTCCGCTAGATGCCCGATCCACTACCCGAGCCCCACCTCCGCCTCCGCCTCAAACTCGACACCACCGCCTGCTCCTCCTCCTCCTCTGCGCACCCGCACCCGCACCGGACGCCCTCCCCCGCCTCCTCCACCATCTCCACGCCCTCGTCCCGCTCGCGCGCAGGCTCCGGCGGCTCGCGCTCGTGGGAAGACGTCGACCCGCGCGGGATGATGCCCCTCCCGACGCCCGTCCAGCCGCACGCGCCCTACCCGCATACGATCGCGTCCCCCGGCTCGCGCACGAATGACTTCTTCGCCTCCAGCTACAAGGCGTCCGCGCCCACCCCGCCGCCCCCGCTCGTCAAGCCCCGCGTCTCGGGCCTCCCCCCGCAGCGCCAGCCCGGGTGGAACTCGCTCGGCGTGGGAGGAGCAGGCAGCGCAGGGGTGACGGGCCTGCCTTCGACCAGTTCGGCCGGGAGCTTGAGTACGACTGGGGTTGGTGGGAGCGGGAGGAGATCGGTGAGCACGCCGATGGATCATCGGAGAGGATGGAGCGAGAACGGCGCCGAGCCGTCCGGTTCTAGCAGTCCTCTTCTGCGCGCGGAGGCAGACCGACAAGCGCGATCGGCACTCCTCCCCCAGGAGCGCCAGCCCCCATCGCAACCCGGCGCAGCAGCTCCTGCGACGGCCTCGCCCACTTCCCCGCCCTCCCCGCCCTCCCCTTCCTCTGGCTTCTCCCTCTCCCTCGCGCCCGGGCACGCCCGCTCCGGCTCGCCCGACTCGCTCCTCATCTCCACCTCCCCCTCCGGCCTCGCCATCCCCCCAGCACCCATCGACCGCCGCCCAACCATGCCCCAGACCTCCGCATTCTCCTATTCCTCCTCGTCCACCTCCTCCGCCTCTGCGTCCGCCCCCAGACCATCCGACCGCCTGCGCGAACGCCCCGCCGAGCCGGGGCCCGACCTGGAGCCAGGCGGCGGGGGCGCCCTCCCGCCCGGCTCGCGAGTCGGAAAGCTCGGCCTCAAGATCGTCCGCACGCTCGGGCACGGCGCGTTCGCCTCCGTCGTCCTGGCGGTGGACGAGCAGGGCGCTCTGCGCTCGTCCGTCGGCCGGAAACGCAGCGCGTCCAAGCACAGTCCCGCCGCGCTGGGCTGCGCGCCAGGCAAGGCGCATCCGGCGGTCACACCGCTCGCTACACCCCAGGAGGAGGAGGAGGAGGAGGAGGCGCCCGAGCCGGGACGGCTTGTTGCCATCAAGGTGATGGATCGCGCACAGTGCGAGAAGGACGAGCGGATGGGGATCAGCTATGTGCGGGAGGTGGAGGTTCTACGCGTGCGTAGTGCCGTGTCGTTTCGCTTTCATCTCAGCATCCATCTCGTATCCTGACATTGATTTTGGGATAACAGCACATTCACCATCCCTCAATAGGTCATCTCTTCATGTCCTTCTCGACGCGCTCCCATCACTGCCTCGTCCTCGAGTACCTCGCGGGCGGCGAGCTCTTCGACCACCTCATGGAGCGCCACGCGCGCTTCACCGAGCCCTTTGTCCGCCGCATCTTCTGCGAGCTGGCGGGGGCGATCGTGTGGATGCACAGCGCGGGGATCGTCCATCGGGATATCAAGCTCGAAAGTGCGTGTCTCCCCTCCCTTCCCCCCGGCTCCATCTCCTCTTGCGCGTACTGACGCCTCCATCCCCACTGACAGACCTGATCCTCACCACCAACCCCTTTCCCACGGCGTCCTGCGCGCCGCAGGTACCCGCGCTGCACACCCCCGCAATCAAGCTCACCGACTTTGGGCTCTCGCGCTTCCTCCCGCAGCCGCCAGCGTCGCCGCTCCTCCTGACGCGCTGCGGGTCGGAGGAGTACGCCGCGCCGGAGCTGATCATGGGGCGGGCGTACGACGGGCGACAGACGGACGACTGGGCCCTCGGCGTCGTCCTCTTCGCGCTCGCGACGAGCGGGCTTCCGTTCCTCGCGCCCGAGGACGCGTCCGTCGGCCTGCGGAGGGAGGACCACGCGCGGCGCGCGCGCCGCACGCTGCTCATGCGCATTGCGAAGGCCGAGTACTCGTGGGATGACGCTACGGGACATCCGCTTGCCACGCCAGGCGTCCGCGCGGTCGTCGGGCGTTTGCTCGTGCGTGACCCGGCGCGCAGGGCAAGGAGCGAGGACCTCTGGGAGCTTGAGCGGGAGTGGATGAGCGGCGAGGGCGCCCCGCCTGGGCCGGGCCGGCCGGGCGGCGCGGAGGGACGACTGATCGACTTTGAGAGGATCGATGAGGTCGCGTTTGAGGATCCCAAGATGCCGCAGCAATAGCACGCGGGGAACGTGTGTGGGGAGGGGTGAGAGAGGGTTGAGTGGAGGCGGAGAGGATAACATATACCCATTGCGCCTGATTATATATCATACCTTGCTTTGCCTTGGTGTTGCTTGATCGGGCGTTTGGGATGTGCACGCGCGTTGCTTGGATGACCAGACTGTTTGCAAGGACAACAGCGACTGTGCGCTTCGAGGCTAGCGTCCTGTCCAGGTCTGCAATGTTTCTTTCGGGCCCGTGTGCCGAAAGACTCGTCTTCCCTCAACTCAGCGTCGCCGGCAGGGTGTTCGAATGCCTAAGGCCAGCACGGTTGCGGCTCGTCAGCAGCAGATAGTCCCCACGACGGCTGAGTGAAATCGAACAGGAGCAGCGCTCTGGCAGCTGCATCTGTTTGTTCGATACGGGACGTTACTCTGCAACATCTGTTTCCTCTCAGTGTTGAGGTGACAGTACGAGTTCAAGGCAAGGGCGAGGGTGCGGCAGCTTGACACGAAGCGGCTGTCCTGCAGGTACTCTTTTCCCGCATCTTTTGGTGAAGAAAATATTCACAGCACAGAGAATGGTGGATGATGGATGCCTTGGTAACGGCCTGCAGGAGGAGCGACGCCGAACAATACTTTTTGCCCTCCCGTCTTCCGTGCTGTGCCAGGCCAGCGCGGTGTCGCAAGGGCTAGCCTTCGCCGATCCTGCTACGGTGTACCTCTTACAGGTTTTCTGAGGACTCTGATCCACCTACCCTTGTTCAACGTTGACTTGCTCAAGCGGACCAAAGTCTGCGGCAGTGAGCGATGTTGCCGCGCACCGGCGCCATCAAGAGGCCACTGCCTTTCACCGTCACAGCCGCCGCCGCGCTTTGCCACCGACCATCACCATCTCTCGGCTGGCTCGGTCTCCCCCTTTCGCCTTCTGCCCTTCGTATTCCCATGTATGAGCTCCAATCGAGCTCCCCCGCCCCCCTCTTCTTTCTTTTTCTGCGGTTTCCGGTGAGTGGTGGACGGCAAGGCGGGCCAGCGCGGGCGCATGAGCCTGGGGCGGAGCAGAGCCGTGATCCTTGCCTAGATCCCGCCCTATAAGGGTGATCCAGGTGTCGTATCCCTCCGTGAAGGATGGTCCCACAGTGCACCTCCTCCACACCACGCGCTGGCCCACTGCGTGTCATGTTGACGGCTCTCCCTAAAACCCTGCGTACCCGCTTGACGGGGAATTGTATGAGATATAATGCATGCTTTTTAGGTAGTGTGGGGCTCGGATGCATTTGAGGGAGGGAGCGAGGGGAGGATGACGGAGGGGAGGGAAGATGGTGAGTGTGCGTGTCGATTGCGGTGAGGAGCTCGGTTGAGGCCACTCAGACATCCTAGATTCCGGATTGACCTCGTCAAACTTCTTAAATACTTCTCAAACAGTTGGTCTCACATTACATCTCGTGCACGGTTTCCGTCTATTTGTCGATTGCTGTGCAGACCGCTCGTACCTCCCCTTGAGGTGCTATGTCTATCCCGCTGGAACAGGTCCAAGTTCTGAAACAACGAGTATGTACGTAATTTTGTTGGAAGAAACAGGCGGTTGATGCTAGCCTTCGTATGCCAAACATCGAATGCTACACACCCAAACTCCGGAGACGCCACTGCAGCTGCATGACGGCCACTACTTGAAAGTCTTACACGCGAGACACAAGCACCTCCAAACCATCGATCCCGTTCCACTACTTCTGCCACGACGGCGACCCTGTCTGCCTTAAGCGAGTCTCTTTCATGTCTTCTAAGATTCAGCGCCTCTCAGGTTTGACGGACGGAAGCTTTTATTCCTTACAGCGGTTTCAATGTTATAGACTTCATTGCAGCCCGCATCGACTAAAGGGTGCATTGGTCCTCATTTACCGGGCTCTGGCGCACGATATGAATTCTCTGTCCGTCTCCGGGCAATGGCGCTACGTTTATTTATACTTGTATGGGAACGTGTTCTCCTGTGCTGAAATTCATGGAAGCTGGTCTTTTACGCACCGTGTTTGTAAGGCGTGTCCGCTGCACCCACGAGTTGGAACGAGAGGACAGTCGGTTGAATTGCGATTGTCTTGATGCTCGACCTTAATTTTCTTTTCTTTTCTTGGATTGAATACGGATTACTGCTATGCCTCGCGTTTATAGGTGTCAAGGCCGCCCCCCCGGTTGAAGCTGAACTGCTTTGCATACCAGTCTCAATCGAAACCCTGTGCTCGATACAAAGCGATGGGAGTTCTCAATGTACCGATCGCACCGACGCTGCCCGTCCGAAAATATGTTAAAGAGCCATGCCATTAAAACACGCAAGTTCGTCTCATTCCCCATGTCCTCAGAAGTCCGCCACCCTCTCGACAACCTTCGTCTCCAACTCAGCACCTTGCTCCACCAGGCTAGAAAAAGGGCAAAGCCGGTGTGCCTCGTGACTCAGCTTCTCGATGTCGGCGAGGGCCCAGCCGGGGATGGAAACTTCGAGGGAGGCCGCCAGACGAAGCACCGCCGGGTTCGAGGTCGAGGGCCCGATGTGGGTGTCAGCAGTTGCACACACAGCAAGGAAGTCTGGTCAGACGAGGTATGCTGCGGCAAGATCACGAGGAAGCTTGAACTCACGAGCAGCAACGCGAACATCTTTTGGGAGCGTCTTGCCTTCCTTTCGGGCAGCTGCACCCAGCGCCCAAGTAAAGCATGCAGCAAGCGCGCTCGCGAGGAAAGTCTCCGGGTCCGTCTCGTCGGTCTTGGTGGGGTCGATGGGTCCGCCGCCTATGAACGCGGGGATATGCATGTGATGTTTGATGCCGCCTGAGGGACAAATCAATAAGTTCTGTTAGATGCAAAGCGACCGGAAGGCTGCCCGCAAATTTTCAGCAGTCCTTACCGTCTTCGCTCCAGACCTTCTGAAACACTCCTTGAGCGATGGCTTTGCTGGTGTGCTTGACCTCGATGGTCGAAATGGGCCTGAAGCCTACGGCGGATCGGGACGCGATGACCTCCGTCAAGCGCGACGCATCCGAAGTGCGGTTGCGGGAAAAACGGCCTGCGTTCGACAGCGAGCGGCGGGCAACGGCGAGGAGCATGGTAGCAGCGAGATAATCAGAGAAGTGTAAGTCAGAATGGGAGAATATACGAAGAAAGATCTTGGGAGTTGTTGACCCACATCCCCGACTTTTTATGGCCATGAGCTTGTCCGGTCGTGAGTCAGTGAGCATTGTCGAGCACGCAAGCATTACGTTCTGCACGCCATATTTCCTCACCTGATCGCGTGCTATCGAAAGAATTTGCTCCCGACCTCCACCGTTGTAGCGATACAATACACATCGTCAGCAACTGCACCAAGCTCTTCGGCCCGCTCGGTCGCACCCGCGGTTCGGACTGCACACCAGAGCCCTTGCACTACTTTGTCTCGCGGAAGTCGGCCGTCGCCGAGTCACGTCCAGCATGGGAGGATACCAGATTTTGTTCCACGACATAGCCGCTCCGGCGCGAATACAACATGTCCCCAATCCATACACGATCAGTCGGCGAGCTATTTGCACCACCCTCGAAAGATTGACAGCGCCTGTAGCGCGATGCGTTGCAACAGCCTTCCAAACCAATCATGCAGCCATGTTAGAGTAATGCGAGCCATCGAGTAATCCATCAAGCTGCGGCGCCCAGACTCGCCCCAAACACCGCCGCGGCCTCCGCCTGCAGCAGCCCTAGCCGGTCACCCTCCTGCATCAATTTGCTCCCGGGGAGCACATCGCCGCGGCCGGCCCCTCCGCCAGCGCCGTCGAGGTCGCGCAGCGCGCGCTGGAGGTTCATCAGGCTGGCGAGCATCTCGCTGAGCGCGACGGCGCTCCGGACGTCCGTCTCGTGGTCGGGAAACGCGTCGGGGAGGAGCTTGATGAGGATGGGGAGCTTGCGCGCGAGGGCGTTGAGCGCGGACAACTCGGACGCGTCCGGCTCGGCTGCCGCGGCGGTCGAGGCGAGCAGGGCGGGGATCTTTTCTTTAGCGTCGGCGTAGTCGAGGAACAGCTGCAGTGCCGGTGCGAGATGTGAGCGGTCTGCCGTGAAAGAGGAGGTTCAAATTGGAGCACACCTTTCCACCCGTTGCCCATCCCTCCACGTCGTGTTCCAAAAACGGGGCGAGCAAGCGCCGTAACAAGCCAAAGTCCTCGCGCACGACCGCCTCGGGCGCGAGTTTCCGGACAGCGATGCGGTGGGCGTCGGACCACAGCTCGGCGTCGAGCAGGAGCTTGTACTCGGCGTAGACGGTGCCCTTGTACCGCGCGAGCGTCGCCTGTGCGGGGAAGGGTCTCGTCAGTTGAGGTTCGGAAGATAGACTCCATCCTCAAATAAGGTGCCCACCTTCGCCTCTGCGAGCCAAGTGCGCGGAATCGACAGTTTTTCCACCAAGAAACGATCCTTCTCCTCCGTAATGCGGGCGATGTTGCGCGAAAGCAGCTCCTTGATCGCACGTTCTCGGCTGTAACCCGCCTGCGTCAGTCTCCCTTCCTGCTCGTGACGGAAAAGCGACACAACGCACCTCTCTGAGAACTCCAAATGCAGCAGAACGAACGCGGCCCACTCCTCCAAGCCAAGCGCCTCGAGCTGCCGCGCATACCCAGCCACAACCGCGTCCGCCCTCGGGCTGTTGCCCTCGACCTCGTCCCCGTCCTCGCCCTCTCCCTGCAGCCGCTCGATGCCCAGGTCTAGGCGGTCCCCGAAGTCGCGCTTCTGCAGCACGCGCGAGAGCATATTGTACAGGTGCCAGGGGAGGCGGAAGTCTTGGGGGCTGGGCCCGAAGCCGGTCGGCGCGAGTGCGGCCTCGAGCGCATGCGTCGGGTCCGCGTAGAGCTTGATGAGCTCGTAGAGCGCGTCCGTGGCGGTCTCGACCTCGGGGAGCCTCCACTTGCGCGCGTCCGCCGCGAGCGCCGGCGTCTCGAGGTACCACGGCTTGGGGGGCGCGACGGCGTTGTCGGGTTCCGCGAGCGCGCGGTCGTACTGCCTGAGCGCGGACGTGAGGGGCGAGTCCTCAAAGATGCCGTGCCAGAGGCGGAGGCCGAACGCGCGCTTCCAGTCGAGGCCCTCGGAGACCTTGATCTCGGGCGCGCGGTCGACGGCGTCCTGCGCGCTCGTGCCCCGCAGCACGTCCGGGTTCCCGCTGAGGAGCGCGTAGACGCGGCGGTACTCGGGCGCAATATGCGCATCGACGCGGTGCTCGCGCCACGTGTCGAGCTGCTGCATCACGTCTGCACGGAACTCCTCGTCGCCGGGAAGTTGCGACAGCAGCGTCGCAAGTCGCACGTCGCCCGCTTCCAGCGCGACGTCGCAGGCACGCGAGATCTGGTGGCCCGAGAGCAGCGCGAAGACGACCGCTGCGGAGCCGGGTTTGGGGGAAGTGGAGGTCGTCTCGGCGCGGGTGTCGGCTTCGACGGAGGGGGAAACGGTGGACTCGAGCCAGTCGGAGAGGGCCTTCTTGCGCCGAAGCGACTCGACGCGTTGGCGGAGGTCGTCCGGTGCGGAGTCAGGAAGGCGAAGGTCGATCTCGTCAAAGAGCGCGGAGGCGAGGCGCCAGAGGGAGGCTTCGTGGGAGGTGTCGTCGGAGGCGAAGGCGGCTGCGAAGTCGCGGAAACGGAGGTGGAGGGAAGTGAAAGCGACGGGGACACCGTCGCCTTCGTCGATTTTGATCTCGGTCTCGGCAAGCTGCAGCTCGAGAAGGCGCTTGGCATCGGCAGCTTCCTTGGTCTGACCTGCAAGTTCAGTACAAGCTGGGTAAAGCTCCGAAACATTAAAGATACGTACATCATCGCGAGCCAGGGCATCAATAGTCTCGATCTTGACCACTGTAGGCGAGTCGCCAGCCGCTCTGCAATAACCGCCCCATCAGCCCCGCCTATCCAACCACTGCGCCTCGGAAAGAGAACTCACCCCGACGCCGAAACCCCGCCAAGCTTCCCCAAATGCACCAGCTGCCCCCCAGGCCCCCAGCTCACGCGGAACGACCTTCCCAGCGCGAGCCCAGCGTCGACAGCGAGGTGCTCCTTCCCCCGCGCCAGCGACTGCTCGGGATCGACGCGAGCGAACTTGCGCGTAGGGCGGAAAAGGGCTCCTTGGGAGTCGAGGTCGTTGGCGAAGGACGAGCGGTTCTGCAGTATGCCCGCCTCATCGTCAGCTTCCAGCAACCACGCAGCGAGTTGAGATGATGGACGCACCTCGACTGCCGGAACGCCTTCGCTTGGCAGCGACGAAGGCAGAGTGCGCTTCGGGGTAGGGGCCCGGTCCGACCCTAGGAAGCTGCCAAAGCGGGTAGCCGCCTCTTTGGCGAGAGGGATAGGCTGAGGTTCCGCAGGCCGCGGCGCTCCCGAGTGGAACAGGGACGCCTGCATGACCTGCACCCTGCTCGGCTCGAGCTTGAGCGTCGCCGCCCACGGCTCGTTGACGCCGCGCGGCCTGTCCACCCAACCCGCGAGGTCGTCCATAGAGAGACTGACGCTGCGGCGCGCAGGGAGGGCGCGCTCTGGCTCCTCGTCCGAGTACGCGGGCACGCCCATCTCCTCGTCCTCGTCCTCGATGTCTGACAGCGACGCAGTCGGGGGAGCATGCTCAGCGGCCCTACCCAGGGTGCTGTCGGTGGTAGTGTAGGTGAGGTCCGAGGAAACCGATCCAGCTGGGGAAGGTGCCCGTCGGTTGCGCCGGGTGGGGGAGGGTGGGGGAGAGGAGGACCGATCCGACTCGGAGTCGCTGTCGATGAGGCCGTACCTGCACCGAGGCCGCCATATTCAGCATGCCGGCGCTTCTACACCAGTGCAAATTATACGTACCCTCCTCGAGGCGGCATCGTGGACTCAAAGCAAAGAACGGGATAAAGACAATTTCGTAAAGTGGTGATGAGCCAAGTGTACGCCGCGTCCGGCGAGAGGTCGCGTTCAGGGCCGAAAGGGCGAGCGCGTCCAAGCCGAAAGGCATTTCTTTGCAGCGCGCAGTCCCGCGTGAAAGCCTCAATGTTGTACCTTCAGAAGCAGGAGCTGTAACGGCGATACATGGTCTCATAAACGACCTTGCGGGAGACCCCATGGACCTCAGCTACTTTGCTTTGGTAAGGCCAGCGCTTCTGCGAAGGTCAGACCCCGGCATCCGCTCGTTCGAGATGGCGGTTAACTCCAGACTGCTCGAACACTTATGTATTCAGGACGAATTCGGATCAATCGTAACTAAAAATAAAGCCAATTCAATGAAGAGAGAGTTGCAGCAAGACAGCCACATCCAAAGAAGCACAGCAGCACGGCGGGTCAATCAATCAGAACATTTGAGTACATCGTTACATAGCCCAGAAAGATACCGTCGGTCTCAAACCAGATCAGGGTCAAAGGAGAGCAAAATCCAGTATGGGAGCTCAACTGTCTCTCCAGGCTTTACAGGATACGGCGCGACGCTGACGCCTTCACCGATCTTCCTACCAAGCTCCAGGGCGACGTTGGCGCTGGCGAGTTCCGAGGGTGTTGACCTGGCGCTGCTTGATCGCGGGCTCTTGACCTTTGCCGACCTAGCCGACGTGGTTGTGCCATTGGACGCAGGCGATGCTAAGACATCTGGCTCCTCCTACACACCGCCAAGACTTTGATTTACCCACTCAGAGCGGGAGAACTGGCCCGTCGCTTCGCTTTCTACACCTACCCACCTCTGTTTCTTTTCACCCTTTCCATGCGACTGCGCATGATTCTCTATCTTATCACCCCCACCGTGCCTCCATTGATAGCCGATCTCGCGATCAGAGCGTGCAGGCGCTGATCACCTGAACGGAAGCCTGCCATCGGGCAGAGGTCGGCTGGACAACGAATCTGCGCAGATGCCTTGAAACTCAGGTATAAAGAACTGGGACAGAAGTCAGACACGACCTCATCCATCACTGCTGCGAATCCCTTCTCCCAAGGAGTCCACCACCGTCCATGTGCGTCTCCTCCCTCTTCGCAGCTGCGCTCGCCGCACCAGCTTTCGTCGCCGCCACGAACTACACAGGCGATACCCTAAATGGGATACTTATCATCACCGATGTCAACACTCATGACCTTGAGTCTGGAAAGTAAGTCATTCCGGATCCAGTACCGGGGACGTTGTCACTAACTGAACGCCTGAACACAGGATTCACCGCTTCTACCTGCTTGCAGCTAGTACAACTCTAGCGGACCTATTCACGTCCCTGTCTGGATTCGCGAGTCCCCGGTCCTGTTACAGAGGGCAAGACGTCCTGGTTTTCGGCGGGCATGCGCGGATGCTAAGCCTCTTTGCCGCTGCGTACTCTTCACCGATAGCGGATACCAAACCTGCAGCGATGAGCTCAACGGCATCGCTGTCCTCCATCGTGTACTTGAAGACCTCGGTCCGTCCCAGTTGACAAGGAACCATCATCGGCATTCCCGGCGCCAACGCCCCTGGGTACGTTATCGATCATCAGAAGCACAAATGATACAACTGATTCTCATTTTCTCTGCAGCATCTCCCGGGGAAGCCGTTACTTCCCCAGCACCCTTTAATCCGTGAAAATATTTCCTATAGGATCTGGGGGCTGTACGCGAGTGCTGAATCTCATCATCAGGGAACTCTTGAGGACCCCAACCGCCTCTTTCCCGGCACTACAGTCGCCGACGGGGGCACTGCCGCGGAGCAGGTACGCCGTCGCTGTCGCGTTTTCCTTACCTTTGGTAGTCTCTCTAAAGACTTACACTTTATGCATAGTGGACGTACACGATCTGGCACGGCTTGACCAAGGTATTGTGATGGCTTGCGAGAACCCTTCCCGCACAAGTAAGCAGATGTTAACTTTCGCATACTATCCTATTGAGAACGCGACCCAAATTGACCTGGCAATTGACATGCACAATACCCAGACAAGTGTCGAGACCCCGAGGTATTGCTACGTTGACTGGGCTGTGCCGGCTGCATGCCGGCTCGCGGAGCTCTCGGGCGTGGACATTCTCAAGAGTGCGTACCAGTCTCCTTTCGCTCCTCCAATTTTTTCTTTGCTGATGTTTATAATTTTTAGGCGGTCATTTCTTTCCCTGTAGTTCACCCTCCGAATGCAGGCTCCCTCAGGACGGCATTCATCGACCACGGCGTGCCCGCGTTCACGCTCGAGATCGGCTCGGCGAAGCGCTGGCAGCCCGAATATATTGAGCGCTCGTATGCCTTTTTGCGCCGTCTACTCTCCGAGAAAGGAATCTGCAACGGCGACGGATTCCCTCCGCCCGATCCCTCAATTACCTACATGTGCGTCCTGTGAGCCGCCCTGTTTCAAAATCGTCTCCAATACCTCCTTCTCCGAAGTGGGGACGAGTTTGTCGACGAGATATCGCCGCAGGTGGGATTCTTCCGGCCTACAGTCAGCCTTCTTGACGACGTCGAGGAGGGCCAGCTACTTGGCTATCTCTACAGACGAGATCGCCAAGTGCGCCCGATCCTATTATCAGCAATCTTGGAGGGTCATTGACACGGCGTCGTTTAGGTATACCGCGACGGCTGTTGGTCGCATCCAGACGGTCGCTTGTACATTGTTCTACTGTCTGAACGTGGACGTTTACCGATGCTCACTCTCCCACTCGTTCGCAGCCGACCCCGCGCGCGACACTTGCGCACGGCTCGTCCGCATCGTCAGCAACGGAACTATGGCGCCAACCGCTTGACTGTCCCTCATTGATCACAGAAGTACATGAGTTGAGATGGAAGTACCTGTTCATGCAAACGGGCGCAAGGTGCATCTACTGTACCTTTGGATCAGGAGTAGCGGTTGGAATGGAATATCCTTTGCTTGCATATCTCTGACATCCAGCTTGTTAGCATTTACCGTCCTGAAACAAAGCTAAGCTAAAAAAAAGCGTAACATTTCATTGGTGCATCAAACCACAAGAAAACACAGGGTGTGAAGACAGTCTCAGATATGATGCTGAGCCACCGGCAGGCGATTAAAGCTCACGCATCAATTACGTCGCTTCATTCCAGTTCGCTCTGACTGAAGGTATACTTAGGTGCGCTTCAAGTCGTCAACAAGGAGGACCACCCACTCATGGTTGCAGTTCGCAACCCCTATATTGCGCTATAGGTTATGCTCATCAATTGTTGCCCTGCGAAGCTCCGACATTTGGGCCTTTTCGTCCGGCAGCAGCAGGCTGGCAGCTCGTTCATTATGGACCATAGGTCCACCTGCAAGAGCAAAGATTAATTTGGTTGATCATATGGCAGCCGCGGTTCGAACAAGAAGCACAACAGCGCACACTTTCAATCGATCGTGAACCAATCAATACAACGCTACATGGCTCAACAAGCAAACGTCGTGTCAAGAAGAAAGCCGACAGAAGAGGAAGGGTAGGAGTTCGACAGGCTTCACAGACGCGAGTTCGGGGCAACGCCAACGCCCTCGCCGATCCTGCGGCCGAGCTCGGGGTCGACCTTGGCGAAGACATCCACCTGGCGCTGCTTTACCGCAGGGTTCTTGACATTGCGGAGGTGGCCGACGACGTTGGAGACGAAGTGGTCCTTGGCGGTGTCGTTGAAGACCTGGAGGGAGAGCGGGCGTCAAACAGTGCTAGTGGGGAACAGATTACAGTAATGGGACGAGAAGACGCACGCGCTGCCAGAGGACGCGGGGCTGCTCGTAGTCGAGGTCCTCCACCTCGTACGCGGTGTAGGTGACTGACGAGCCCTTGACGGGGTCCGCGAGCTTGGAGATGTCGTACGGGCGCTGGCGGTAGGAGACAGGCGAGCTGAGGAGCGAAAAGCCGAGCATCAGCTTGCGAAGTTCCTCGCGGACAACGGAAGCCGAGAGAAAGACTCACGCAGTCGCCGACGGGTAGTTGGGCGCGTTGCCAGGCAGGCTGCCAGCGGCGTAGTACGCAGCCGGGCCAGCACGCTGGAAGTTGGCGACCTGGTTGATGGGTTGGTTGACCGGAAGCTGCTGGTAATTCGGACCGAGACGGTGGCGGTGCGTGTCTGGAGATGAGGAAAATGTGTCAGCCTTGCGTCTCAATGATGCAAAGCTAGGGGACGTGGCTCACCAGGGTAAGAGAAGAGACGCGACTGCAGGACCGGGTCGTTGGAGGGCTCGATGCCCGGGACAAGGTGAGAAGGCGCAAAGGCGACCTGAAAAGTGAAATGTTCAGCTAACGATTTCAACCGAAGGCGCCTTTAAGGGAGGGAGTTTGCCTGCTCGATCTCCGTGAAGCTGTCCAAGGCGGCGGGGTAAGCGTGTGGATTAACGAGGTGGGTTTAAAGCGTACGCACTAGTTTTCGACGTTCTTGTTCAGCGTGAACTTGCCGATCCGGCGGAGGGGGAATTCCTTCTGGGGCCAGATCTGAACGGGCACAAACATCAGCGGGACTCTTGCTTTCAGCCCTCGCAGGATGAATGCGGTCGTACCTTGGTGAGGTCGTTCACGTCGTAGCGGAACTCCGCCGCCTGCTGGGGCGACATGACCTGGACGTAGACCGTCCAGCTCGGGTGCTCGCCGCGCGCGATCGCGTCGTACAGGTCCTGCTGCGAGAAGTCGGGGTTCTCGCCCGCGAGCTTGGTCGCTTCGGCGTCCGTGAGCTCGGAGATGCCCTGGTCGGACTTGTAGTGGATTCTGGAAGAGGGGGGTCAGTGTCGCACGGGACATGCTGGCAGGCATGTGGACTCACTGGACAAAGTTCCAGTCGCCCTTGGCGTTGACGAACTTGAAAGCATGGCCACTGTAGCCATGCATCTTGCGCCACGAAGCGGGAGTGCCACGGTCGGAGAAGAGGCTGCCAGCGGAGGAGAGCGTCAGTCATGCCTTCAGAAACGGCTGCCGTTCGGGACTGCGCACATCATGACCTGGTGAATGCTCTCCGGGTCTGGGAAACATGATCGTCAACACCCAGTCAGTGAACTGACGAGAATGCTGTCAAGTACGTACTGGCAGAGAGGTAGTCCCAGAACGCGTCGGCATCTTTGAGGTTCGTCTGCGGGTTGCGCTTTTCTGCACAGTCTCGGTCCAAGTCAGCTAATGTGCCCAGCTCGAGGAGATCGTGCCGACCCACGCGTATGGATGAACACTGGGAACTTGGTCGGGTCGCGCAGGAAGAAGACTGTACATCGACAGGCGGTTAGTACGCCGTTCTCAGCCTACGGGTGGTTGCCCCCCTCCTCCCCGTTCTGCTAAAATGAAACGCGCTCGCCTGGTGTATTGTTGAAGACGTTGTCCCATACTCCCTCGTCGGTCTTAATCTTGACGCTGAAGCCGCGAGGGTCCCGAGCGGTGTCGGCAGAGCCCGACTCGCCGCCGACCGTCGAGAAGCGAGCGGTCGCGGGGGCCTTGTTGCCGACCTTGCTGAAGAGCGAGGCGCAGGTGAGGTCCGTGATGTCATCGGTCACCTCTGAAGTATTACGGGTAAACGTCAGAAGGTAACTGGATAAAGGGGAGGGCGGTGAGGTGAGAAGACGCACCGAAGACACCGTGGGCACCTCCGCCCTTCGCGTGCACGACACGCTCGGGGATGCGCTCGCGGTCAAAGTGCGAGAGGAGATCGATGAGATGGAAGTCCTGGAGCAGGAGCGGGCCGTTGGCACCCGCACGCTGGTAGGCGAACGGGGAAGGGTGCGGCGCGCCTTGCGAGTCGGTGTACTGCTTCTGTCGCGCCCGAGAGAAGATGCAGTCAGGACGCGTTCGCCTGGCCCATTCCGCATGAAAACAAACGGGGACGCACGGGCTGGGACGTCATACTGAGGGTGTATTTTTGCGGAAAAGAAGCTCTGGTGGATGCCGTGGAAGGGGGAATGGATGAGGAGGAGGCGTGCCTGGCAAGCAGTGCGAGCCGCGCGTCAGGTCCACTGCCGTTTCTAGCCGTCCTGCTCGCCATACAGCGGAAAGAGACTCACTGTGCAGAAGGCGAGATGTGGGGGGTATGGTGGCAAGATAAGAGAGCGTTACGCGCGCCTTTTGAGGACGTACAGCAGCCACCGGTCTGCGGGGGGTCGTTCGAGCATTGCGAGCTGTGGGCAGATGACGTTTGGCGAGATCCACCGGCGCCATGGTTTTGCCGGTAAGGAACGCCACCCTGCCGCCTCTTGCCGCACTCGAAAGCAACAAAGCAGCCAATCGGCCTCCCCTCATTAGCTGGCGATATTTCACCCGCCGTGACTCCGCCTTCTCGACTCCGAGGAGACTTGAGGATGAACAGGAGGACGGCGCTGAGTGAGCGCGGGCTTCAACGGACTGTCCGCCAGAATAGTATGCCCACAGCGCACACGCAAACAAAGCACGAAAAGAGGGACGATTGATTTGGGCATTGCGAGATTGCGCTATACGCCGGCCGACTGTCTGGATGCAGACGCGCAGTGGTCAGATGAGAACATCAGATGATGGTCTTGACGGAGGGTTACCACATGCTGCACATCGATGCAGCAGCGGGAAGTCCAGGCTCGCATTCGGCACGTCTGACAATGAGAAGTTTTGGAAGTGACTTCGAACTGCTCAATCGCGAGGTGTCTTTTGCGCAGACTTTGCGCAGACCAATGGCGCACTGTGACCATGAAGGCAGTGAGCGGCAGGCTCTTGCTGCCTTGTAGTACTTGTACATCGCACTTCTTTTGAAGTATCTGTTAGGCTACATCAAGCCTTGTAACTCTCGGAAAATTGGAAACAAAACACGGGCGCCGCTTCTCTCGCAAGGACCACTAGTCGCAGTGGCAGCATGCCGTCCCAATTGAGAGCAGGCAGCTCAAACCAGTCGCGGGACTCAACATAGTGATACGTTTATATTGCATGGGAACAGTTGAAAAATATTAGGATTAACCGCATTCAAGATTACCCGTCGCGGTGCCTAGCGATCAATTCGACTCATCAAAGGTCAAGGACACGGACTTTCAGGCAGAACTGCAGCTGGCAACCTTTCACCTTCCGACATTCCCATCCGCCCTGAATACTGAGCCTCGTTGGAAAAATATAATTGCTCGAGTAAGAGCGGTTTCAAGCGACTGATTGTACAGACCGAGCTGCTTGCCTGCTCTCTTCAACTTTGGAGCGGCCGAGTTGGGAATCAGACTGAGTGTGCTGCACGAGTCAGTTGGACCTCGTAGAGGCTGACCTTTGATATCACTGCAAGCCCAACTAGAGCTCTAATGAGTATTGCAACAAGTATCCAGGCTCAGATCTAAGTCGGTTTGGTCAGCAAAAACATGTATTCAAATATCTCGGCAACAGACAGAGTCTTTCAATCTGAGCGTCTTTGGGGGCTCGCGCGGGGTCGCTGAACAGCTTCATCCACGCTGCTACAAACACCGGAAGCTTGAAAGGCTACTGTGTAGGACGGGCAAGTGGTGGGACTAACTTGATGCGAATGGCCGGGTCGGCGGCGAACGTCGCCCCCATCCCCTGCGAAAACTTGGTGTAGTCCCCGACGAAGTAGAGTGTCTGGTAGCTGGGCCACTCCTCCTGGTACTTTTACGCGATCGAGTGTTCACCGTCTGGCATAGAGCAAAAGCAACAGAAGGTGAATCAGGTGCGTGTTCGAGGCAAATCTAGAATTGCAAGCGGAGCATACGCACAAAGCCGTCGGGATTCTGCCACACCATAGTCAACTCGCTGCTGGGCGGGTCGATGTGGAAGACGCCCTTCTCACCGTGCCTTTGGGTAGGCGTATGGATTCGTGTACCCCGTTCCGTCCGGCACCATTCAGGCGTAGCTGTCCAGTTACATCTGTCAGCCTGTCCTACCCAGCGCCACGTCGGGGTCGGATACAGCAGAAGAATGGGAAATGCTGACGTGGTTCGCACCGCCCCCAGGTAGTCGCCCTCAGCAGAGTTGTGGGTCTCTCCTGACGAGGACGAACTTTCTCGCGAAGGGATCCAAAAGCGTGACGCCCGCCCTGCGCAGCGGGCGCCGAGCTTTGTACGCGTGAAGAGTCCGTCCTCGGCAGCTGGGCAAGAGCGGGGCACAGTGGGAAATCAATGTCAGATTCTTGTTTAACTTGACAAAGAAAGATAGACGCACGAGTGGACTTCATCACGACCACGCGGATGGGCTCGCCCTGGGAGTCCAGAACGACGAGCCTGCCACAGTCCCTGAAAAGTTAGGGGTATATCAATGGGTAAAATCAAACCTTCCCATAGACCAGGAGGAGGGTACCCCCTGGTTTACCCCGATAGCGGGGACGTTGGATGGCTCCGCGCGGGGGTATTCCATTGCCAGCGTTCAGCGTCAGCTATCACACTCGCCAAACACGGTCTAGATAGAGAAGAACGTACGTTGCCTTGTGAGACTTCTACTTGTGCGTCCATCCTAATGAACAGTCCTTAGGACTGGCGGGGGGCAGTCCGAGCTGCAAGCGCGCCGCGTTGGACAGTGGGCACTCGCCAGCCTGAACGGACCGCGTCGTCTTCGTGGGCGTGCCCCGCCCGTTAAGGGGGAACGCGACGGAAAGCACGGCGAGGGATGCCACAAGTAATGATATGATGACCAAATAACCTTTTGCTGAAGTCGAGATAAGAGAGTGTGTGGGCTCAGTCAAGCGGGGAAAGAATGAGGAGCTGAAGAAGCTCCTCTTCCTTTTGAAAGCCGTCAGCAAGAGTTCTCTCATCCTATCAAAGCAATACATTCAAAAGTAATATATAGGAGAAGGGAGAAGCATCAAGGGTCGACGGAAGGTTGCTTCAGTCTTCTTCGGAAGCAGGCCAGGCAACGCATTGAATCGTTCCCAATGAAAAGCTCACTGCAGACTCGGCACGGGGCCCAATTGTGCGCGGGTCCGCACGCCACACCGCAAAGACTGCTGTAGACCAAGGCGATAGCCTTGCATCGGTCGACAAAAAGCTTCAAGCGCGCGCTGGTGGAGTCGCGGAATATCCCAGTTAATTTGGCTGTGGGGTTGAACCGTGGTGCTTGTGCTAGAGGTGGTCGGAGGGGCGACGGCTTGTACCTCTTGAGATCGAAGACCTTGCGCTCGAAAGACTAATTTCCCACAACTTTTGGTAAGGCCGGGAAACCTTTCTGACACCAAAAATCCAGGTCCACGAGTGTCCTGTTATCCAAACCCAGTGCGGTGTACAGGACGAGTCGCAGACTGGGAGATCATGCAGCATGCAACGTGATGCACAGGACAGCGGGCGAAAAATGCAAGTAATTAGGCCGAATTTCAGGGGTTCACGCGACTGCCTGGGGAATGATAAAATGGGCGAAACGAGAAGTAAAGGAGGAGAGGAGGGCGTCTGAAGAGTAGTCTGGTAGTGTCGCCGGACACTTGTACAGTTGCCATGAAGTCTTCATTTTGCCCGTTGTTTGGCTCCGCAAGGCTCCGCTGTCTCCGATCAACCCTGCATGTATTGTGAGCAAAAAGCAAAAGAAGTGGCCACTGCAGGGGTCGAACCTGCGACTTTGGAGTGCCACTTATTATTAGCTCCACACTCTAACCAACTGAGTTAAGCGGCCGATGTTTGTTCTTCTCAATGTCTACTACCAGTGGTAGCTGGTCGGGCCTGAAGCGCAAATGATTGTTGGAGGCCGTAGACTTAGATTTCTGCCCCGGATTAGTGTAATTATACAACATGTTCGTGCCGTTGCCGGTACTTAATCCACGCCAGTGCATCACATTCCACCTCCTTGTCGGCCATGATACAAGAACTACTGGCTGTCGAGACTCACCACAATGATTCAATACTCACGTGCATGTTTTACAGCTGCCAGAAACCGCTAAGAAACAGCGATGCGGGTAGGGAAACGGGCATCTGGCGGAAGCAGGTGTCGCGGATGTCGAAGGTCAGGGAAGGTAGCCAGTCTGGAGCCGCGTGAGGCTGGGAAGGGGGAAAGGCTCAAGGTGATCAAATGCGAACCCCTCCTCAAAGAAGAGAGAGGAACTCGGGGCGTCTCCGGCGACATATGCAATGTTCCTGTTCTGCCGGAAGCCACCGCGCGGTCAGCTCGACTAGTTGGTGCTGCCCCGGGCAGTCGTCGCTTCCGCCCGGCTGTTGGCTTTCCGAAGGGCGGGTCAAGGATAAAATAAGGGCTTTTATGTTACTGGGTCTGGATATTCTGTCCTTCAATAGCAGGTGTCGCCTTGGGACTGGAGGTTGCTTGCGAGAATTCCAACAGCCAGAGAAACTGGAGGCTACGCCGGCGCCGACGACATAGCGCGCTCTCTCCCATCTTTCATAGACAGAAAGTATGAAGATGGAGAAAGGGAGTTTCGAATAAAAAAATTGAAAATTCCTCCACTGCAGTCCCATGGCTCCCATAAGAGTCTTGGCGAGCGAAACTGTTCACAGCGCGAGGGTGCCAGAGCGCTGCGTACGGTCTCGATACATAAGCAGAGCAGACAAGAGCAGACAGCACTTTGTGTCTGTCTGAAAGCGTTCTTCCGCAAGGTCCGGTCCAGTTCCTGGAGAACCTCGTGGATTCGTCGGGTCGTCCGAGTCATTTTCGATGAGAGACATTGCTTGCACCACGTAAGCTCTGAGAAGGGGGCGGAGGGCGTCGATCGGTGAGAGGGTGTTGTAGAGAGAGAGCAAATTTCTGATGAGAATAGTTACATAAGGGAGTTTGTTCGGTCAGCCTTTACCGATGGAAGGAGAGGAGCTATGTGAAGGACGTTGACTGACAGCGGAAGCCAATGCCGGAGTCGTTCCCAAAGTCCTTACCACTCCCCTCCGTGATCACCACATTCCCGCAATTCACTGAGAAATAAACAAAGCCATGAGGGGGGGTGAAGTGGTCGATGAGCTAAGCATCCTTACATCTTCTGGTCCTCACTGACGCGAGGGCGGCCGTGCTGGCTTGTTCGAGATAGTCCGCGTTCTTGGTCGCCTTGTACATGTTGACCAGGCCGCCGGCATACATGCCCGAGTTGTAGCTGTTGGGAAGGAGGTAAGAGACATGAATAGTTTTTGGAAGTACTGTGAACGGCTCACGTGAAGGCCCAGTCGGTGAGCTTGCAATTGGGTCCATACAGGCTGTCCCAAAACAGGTTGCTGTGAGATGGCGTCAGCCACAGCTGCTGGTCCTTAAGATGGGTCGATGAACTTACTTTTCACGATTCAGCAGGTGATTGTCTTGCTGCCGCACTGAAAGACTCGACAGGTTTAACGGAGCGAATGTGGGATTCCCAGTCTCTAGGACTTCCTCCGTGATATACCCGTGCGTGTTGACAAAGTCGAAGATGGCTTTAGCGGAAGCGAGGTAGGAACGCTGTCCGTACGCAACGTACGCCTCGACGTTGGCGAGGGCCCACCATTCGACGTCGTCGTTGAACTCGTTCAGGAAGCCAGGATGTCCCTTCTGAACGAGCTCGAAGACGCGCTCGATAGTTGATCGATATCGGGTGCTGCCGTGTGCTCGTGGGAAAGGATGATCGCGGTGTATACGTTCGCCGGTTGCCAGAACTCGCTTGGACCATGGATGAGGCCAGTCGACGTGGAAACGGGACACACAATACTTCCGAGGCAGCCTAATACGATGGAAAAGGAGATGTCATCGATGACCCTATGGGTGATGTTGATCAGGTCGGAGCGGGAGCGGTCGAGCCTTGCTCCCATGCACGCCGAGGGGATGGAGTAGTCGACGGCTGCTAGAACAGTGGGAAGCAGTACTGAGGCGAGGAGTGGGCGAAACACCGTCGTTATGGCTGGTGTTGTGAGACTGGTGGAAACTTCGACACTGGTCAGGCCTTTATATGCCAAGCGAGCACACGAAGTGCGGACGGGAAGGCTTGGGAAAGCCGAAAGCCGACTGTACAGCATGCACAGCACCAGAACTGGATATATACTGAGGAACTCCACCCCGGTCCCCCGCAACGAATTTGATGAACTCGAGTCTCCCCGTTCTAGGGCGCAACGACAGCTGCAAAAGGGTTTGAGCCAGGGGTGGCCACAACATTTTCAAAGCAGCGGCTCAGCAACGGAATTTCTGGCAAGGGCACTTCTCGTACAAGCTCAAGGACTCATATGACTCAAGAGAAATATTGATAAAAGATCCACGCCTCACCCCCACTACCACCGCCGTACATCCCCTACTTCCAACGATGGTTCTCGGCCCCCGCGCACGCCTTCTCCTGCCCTATCTCAACTTAACCATCGCCACCTCCGCCCTCATCTTCCAAACTACGGTGCTCTACCCAGGGCACCACGAGCTGGACGCCGCGTTCCATTGGCTTAAGGAGGAGCAGAAGAGCATGCTCAAAGACTACCATGAGCTTAAAGTCCGGCGGCTGGAGGAGCTCGAGAGCAAGGTTGTCGGGGTGGACAGGCGAGCGGTGGCACAGGTGAGATTGCTTTGCTCTTGGGTTTCCAGCGCGGAAGGACGTGGTGGTGCTGATCCTAACCGCGGTCGGTGGCGTGGAGTGCAGTAATGCTGTCGGAGAGGGGTCGCAGCGGCCGCGGTGTGAAGGGGTGAAGGGTCGCCTTTGGAAGGTGGAACGTCCTCCGCTTACTGGGGCTGTTAGACAACGCTCTGGCATGGACACAACTTTCGTTCACTCCATCATGCGTGCACCGGCAAGGGGGCGAACCGGGTCTTGGTCCCATCGGCCGACCTGCAGCAGATTCCAACACCTTCTCGCTGTCTTCCTGTGTCTTTTTATAATCCGTTCACTCGAGCAGCTTTGGAGCAGCTATGTTATTTTGTGCAACATCTCAGACTTTCCACCCTCACTGCCTCAAATAACCTCAATCGATCAGGAATCTTAGACTCCTATACCTTCCAATTCCACAAAAAATGCGCTGCGACTGTTCCCTGCTTGTAATAGACATGGATTAACAATGCTTCGTTTGTGGCTGGATTGACGAGTGGTCGCAACGGGGCTCTGAATCCCTCTTCGCAGTTCAGAATAAATGTACCTGTCGAAAAGCTGATCGTTGTAAGCTGAAATGAGAGAACTTATATTTTTTAAATTTAGAACGCGAACTTATGGGTTCTTTAGCTCATCTGGGAGAGCGTCAGATTGAAGTCCTGAAGGTACCGTGTTCAATCCACGGAAGAAC
>JTLS01000144.1:0-28801 GCA_000826855.1 Basidioascus undulatus | reverse complement strand
TCTGCATCTCCGGCTCTGGCTGGGGGATCGGCGGGCTCGGGCTGGCGCTCTGCTGGGCGGCCCACTGCTGCTGCTGCTGCTGCTGCTGGCGCTGCTGGATGACAGGCGAGTGCATCTGCTGCTGGTGTTGCTGGTGGTGCTGCTCGACCCGCGCCTTGTTTTCGAATAGCTTGGCGAAGCGGCTCGTGCGCGCGCCCTCGGCCGCAGCGGGCATGAGCATCGGGTTCGGGCCGAGATTGAGCGGCTGCGGGGAGGTGGCGCCCGACGTGGGGAGGGGCGGCGCGCCGCCCGCGAACGTCTCAAGCGGGGGGAGGATGGTCGTGGGGCGCGGCGGGGGCGGAGCGGAAGCGGGCCCAGGGGGAGACGGCGCGGGCCCGGGCCCGGGGGAGGAGGGCTTGGCGGCTGCGTTTGCGTGTGGGAGGCCTTATCAGTCCACACACGCCCGAGTTGACGAGTGAGAAGAACGGAGTGACACACAAATGATAGCGTCGTCCTGCAGCTCGAGCGGCATAGCAGCTGGTTTCGCCGCTGCACCGCCCCAAAAACACATCAGCGTCCGTCCACTTGCACCTCCTCCTCATCCCCTCTCCTAATGAAAAAGCCAACACTCACCGACGATCGCGTCATCCTGGGCTCTAAGCTCCTCGACCTCCCTCTCCTCCCCGGCCGTCTCCCCGCGCTCCCTCCTCTCCCTCTCCCGCATCTGCGCCTTGAAAAGCTGGATCTCGTCCATCCCACTGGCGCCCCCCTCGACCTCCCCGCGCTCCCTGCGCTCCTTCTCCCGCATCTGCGCCTTGAACGCCTGGATGCTGTCCATCCCGCCGCTCGCGCTCCCGAATGCGCCCGCGCCCACCCCGCCGGGCTCAGGCTTGTAGTCGTCCATCCATGCAGGCGCGGCGGTGTCATCCTCGAGCACGGCGCGCCGAGGCCGCTCGCGGTCACGGTCGTCCCGCCGGAAAGGACGCTCGTCCCGCTCGCGGTCCCGGTACCGGTCCGAGGGACGCTCGCGCTCACGGTCGCGATCGTAAAGCCGGTCGCGCTCGCGGTCGTACGGCCTGTCCTTGTCCCTCGGGCGGTCACGCTCACGGTCGCGGTCGCGCTCGTCGCCGCGGCGGAGGGGACGATCGTCGCGCTCACGGTCGCGGTCGCGATCCCTGTCATCGCGACGTATCGGCCTGTCGTCCCTGTCCCGTTCCCTATCCCTGTCGCGGTCCCGCTCATCGCGGTAGCGTTCCCGGTCGCCTCTTGTCCGGTCGACTGCAGCACGTCCGACACCGATAGCTCTTATCAGCTCCCTGCCTGGCTACCAATGCGCCCCGAACGAACGATATCGAAGACTCACCGCCGTTCCCAGGCCCGCCTCTCCTCCAGTAGTCCGAGTCGCTCGCCCTCTCTGGTCTCGGCTCGCGCTCCGCGCCCCTCTCCCTCTCCCTCTCGCGGTCCCGCGGTCGCTCCTCGCGCAGGTACCGCCCCTCCCTGCTGTCCCTTTCCCTGTCCCTCTCGCGCTCGCGTTCACGGTCGCGGTCGCGGTCGTCGAAGTAGTCGCCCCTCTCGCGCTCGCGACTGCGCGGGCGGCGCTCGCGGCTCCGGTCCGTGTGCGGCGCGGGTTCGCGGTCCGAGAGGCGCAGGCGCTGGCCGCGGTCGTACTTGTCGGCGAGCTGGTTGCTCCCCCCCCCCGGGCCCCAGAAGACCATCAGCTGTATGAACGACGACCCTCACCAAGCACAAGAAATCAAGACGGACCCGCTTCATGTCACCTCCGTCACGCTCACGGTCCCGGTCCCTATCGCGCCGGTCGTCGAGGTTGTGCGAGCTGTGGTGCCGGAAATTGCCTGGTCACAGCAAACGTGTTCCATCGTCAGCCACGACCTGCCTGCCTCCCAGTATGATTATTGAACGGCTAAGACGCACCCATGCTGCCGCCACTGTGGCTGGCGTAGGAAGACGACGAGTGCAGCGCGCGCTCAAAGGGATTCCGGAAGCGCGAGGTGCCGTCTGTTCGCCATGCCCGTTCAAAATGAGCAGAGTCGCTCCGCAGGAAGGTGGAGCATAGAAAGAGAGCGGACCTGAATTCCGCACAGGGTCATCCTCGTCGCCATGGCGTCGGTACCTATTCGCGATGAGATGAGTTTGAAACCCACGGCTAAAAGAGGGACGGACGGCGACACGCACCGAGAGCCGGTTGTGGATGTGCCGGAGAGGTTCGAGCCGAGGGTGGGGCGGTGAGCGGACGGAGACTGGGGAGGGGGCGAGTACTCTCTGAAATGGGGAGGAAGGTCGAGAGTGAGTACGCTGTGCCTGGGGGGCAGGGGCCGCAGCTGGTCGGGATTGGGATGCAGGGCCGTCTCGCGTCTGCGGGGTGGGCCAGCTGCGATTGCCCAGAGCACCACCACGACTTGGACCACATGGCCTATTCGACAAGACTGCGAATGTGCAATCTCCTAGCTCAGATGCGCCACACATCGCCAGCGTCCCAGCTCGTACACCATCCTCGCCCGGCCGCGTGACCCCCTCGCCGTCCCGCTTCCAGCACACTCAACCACGCATCGCACACTCACCCGAACCAGTCCTCCAGCGCGGGCATGCCATTAGGGATCTTGACGAGCGGGCTGCGACTGAGGCGGATGAGCTCCCTGCGCGTGTACGCGATCGGCGGGCCCCGCGGCGGCGGTGGGCCAAGCCCGGGCGGCGGGGACGTCGTCGGCGGCGGTGCTGAGGAGGGCGGGGGTCGGCGGGTCAGCATGGGGTCGCCTGAAAGGGATGGTCTAGGATGCTTACTTGACATAGAGGCTATGTCGGGCAAGTTGCGAGGGTGGATAGCAAAGCGAATCCAGGACTGTCGCAGGGCAAACAACGCGAGGGGTCGCAACAGGTCCACCCGCGCCTTTCCGCGGTCCGTTCCCGGACACCCTGCAGCTTGATGCAGCAACGGACATTTGGCCGGCCTAACAGCCTTGACAATCATCATGAGACAAATCTTTCTGATGAACTTGCCTTGAAAGTGCTGTGATAAAATGAACTGGAAATCCTCAGTCCCACAAACAGGGCTGCGACCACCAAAGCACAAGCGAAGCTGAACTGTGTGCATTGCTCACTGCAGAAATCCCAACTCGATGCATTTCTTTCTTGGAGATTCAACTGCTTATTGTAGGAACCCAAGGCACTACACTGCCTTCGTGCCACAACTTCAGTGAGTGCAAGCAATATGCAATGGTTTGACGGCAGCACAGCGCAGGTCCTACTAACATTGGGGGACTGTCATGAATCGACACAATGCGAATGAAAGCAGAGATGGACACAAACAAGATGATGCCTTATTAGCCTCAGAAGTGCCGCACCGCCTTTGTTGCTCACACTCGAAGCGTTCAATCCCCCAGCAGCTCCTTCCGCACACAACGATTTCGTCCACTTTGCCGGATGTGCCCTTCACTCTCCACCTCAGTGACACTTGAAGGCCCATATGGTTTTTCCTAGAAGATTCACTCAGGACAGAGAAGCCTTGAGTGGTGTACTCGGGTGCAGCCATTGGTACACACGCTGCGGAGTAGTTTGAGCAACCTCACTTGCATGTTTACTTTCACCAAAGCCCAATTTAGGCGCTATCCCTTCAACATAATCATAATTCATAGAGACATAAATATTGTCAGAAGAGATTGGCAGCATAGTCGTCAAACAGGCGAGTCTCCGCGAGCCTAAGATGCGTTGCCATGGGCCGGCCCCGCAAACCCCACCTGCGATAGTTTGATACACTGTCAGTCCCGCGGTAACATTTGAGAAAGACGGAAGACTCACCAGGATGACGAGTCTACTTCCGTCCCACCGGCCACCGCCCAAGGTCCTTGAGACCCTGGACGAGCATCGTCCGGGGAAGAGATTTTTCTGCCTGAGCTGGGCGACATGGGCTACGAAGATGGGGAGTCCCTCAAGCACCAGCGGCTTCCTTCTTTCAGAAGGGATTGGGAAACCGGTAGGGAAATGACGAGCTGCGGGAAGGTGTGTTTTCAGCGGGCACGGTGCGAGGCCACTTGGTGAGTGCTGCTGGGTCTCAGGACTCACCTTGTCCTCAGGGGCGGCTTGACTATTCTTCCAACAGTGCTGTTGGGGATCACCATCCTTCTCGGGGCCAGCTTGTTCGAGCTGCAAGATGCAGGCATCGAGGTTCACTGATCCCATTACTCCTGTTGAGAACTCCTCGTCTAACGGTCATGAGCGGTTGTGAGAAGTTCACGGTGCGTGTTCGAATCTGGAATTGGTACCGGCCAGAGACGAGGCTGGAGCTGCCATGCAATGTTAGATAGGTAGCCCAATGAAGGATGGAAGTGCGACGAGGACGCCATCAGGAACTCACGCGCTTCCTCTGTGATTGGAGACAGCGGTCGCATCTCTTGAGGAGTACAAGTGATCAGTGGGATACAGGTCAACGTGCAGCGATGTGGTGCAGGCGGGAAGACGGAGGAAGAGCGACGGAGGGAAGACGCGTGTGGGGGGCAAGATCTAAAAAGATGTAAACAAGTTCGACCTCGCTCATCGGCGGAACCGAGACCCAGCTACTGCTCCATGACTTTTGGCTTGTTGAGTAATCTTTCCCATGTCTTATAAATGTTAAAGCTGCCGAATTAAAGGGCTATGGTCGCGGAGTCGCAGTGGAGAACTGGCATAGATCGACAGAGCCATCGGATGCACTGCTCGGTGGGACGTTTGCTTGCTCAGAGGTCGGGAAGGCGCCAGGATTCTTCACCAAGCCATTGAATGTATGTAAGACCGTCTTTCAGAAGCGAAATGGACCTTTAGTGATTAATGGGCCAGAAGGAGCTGTTCTCTTGCGAGCAACAACCAACCATCCGAAGAGCTGACGCGAAGGCATGCACATCCCGATTCAAACGCTTGGTGGGGCGGAAAACAAGATTCCGGTTGAGTATAAAAGACGAGGGGCGAGAGAATGCTGAAATTGTAGAACGAAAATGCAGATACAATGAAATATGAGACAGACGCTCCGAAAGTCTTTGTACCGAAGCGAGAGATAAGAAGAGCCAGTCCGAAGGGCGCAGGGATGAGAGAGACAGTCGGGAGAGGGAACGGTGACGTATTTATTGTTCAAAGTACATATATGTGAGCGACGAACACAATGTCCGAAGGAAGTCTGCAAAGCGTACCGAGTGAAAACGCTCAGCGGCGGAAGACAGCGCGGACTTGGCCCAGGAGCTTGCTGATCCTTCGACTGCCAGTACGACGCTTGTTGGCAAGATGCTCCGCTTCTAAAACATCCTGGGTTCCATGTATCTATAATATCCAGAAGACAGCCAACGAAACAGATGTCGCGCAAAAGCACGTACCTTCGGGGACTGCGGGCGGGGACGCTTGACGGCCAGTTGGAAGTCCCAAGCGTTGCTCAGCGGGCTAGAATCTCCAGAGCGAAGAGGGGGAGACGAGGAAGAGGTGGGGGGCTGGGCATGGGCCGAGGAAGGCTCAGCAACGACTGAGCTCCGAGGGTCCTCGACCGTCGCATCGTCGCGGTGGACGGGCTCGGGACTGGTCGCGCAGGCGTCGATAAGAGGACCGACTGGAAGGGGTGTCAGAAGAGTTCAAGTATTAGTTAATTCCTGAATTCTTATCCGTATGGCTGCTGCCGTTCTCGGAGATCGGAGCAGCCGTTGCTCAAGAAGACGAAGCGCAGCGGTCGCCGCGGCGAGACGAAGGAGAGCGGGAGACGACGGTGCGACCTTGAGAGGATGAAAGTAGGTAATTATAAAACTAACTAATACCCTCAGTAATAATCAAACTCACCGTCGTACATCGCGCTCGCCCGTATACGAATTGACTCCGACGGCGACGATCCCGCACGCACGGTGGAGATCCGAGGTTCGAGCAAGTCTACACGTGAAGAAGGACAGATTTTTTACTTTACCTGAAACCACAGATCGACCTTATCGTCAACATTGCACTCGCCTGCCAAAACGCGAGCGCAGCGCAAGCGGTCGGCCTCTGGGAGGTCGCCCGCTGCCCTGTCGACGAAACCGCGAAGATCCGACAGCTCCTGCTCTGCGTCTCGGACACGATGCAGAGCTGCTTGTGCTTTCGCAAGAGACAGTCTTTGGTAGCCCGAGACTCGTCTGTGGGGGTGATTGTTTGGTCAGGGAGACCCAATCCGGACATCACAGAAGCGAAACGCTCACCGAGTTCTCGTTGCAGCTCCGCTAGATGGCCCTGTTCAATAATCTGGACTGGATTTCACGTCATTAGCAAAAGGCTATCACACAGCGGAAGGCCGCCACAAAGACGTACCCTTCCTGTCGGAGGCCCACAACCTCGATCTTCGCTAATGACGGTCGCCTTGCCCAATCTGGGTCAAGACAGGGTCGGATGAGGTTCTCGATTCCTAAGGTTTATTGTAGGATAGACTCAACCCCAGGCCCGAGGTAGCAGTAAGCATTGCGTTCACCAACCTGGCGGCGTGTTTGCGTTAAATGGAACGAACGATGGCGCCTCGTGCGGCGTTGTACCCGTACTTCGAGTCGGAGCAGGGTTTCCACGGAATGATAAAGAAGCGTCTCCGTGAAGGGTTTGAAGAGGACGACGCCAAGCGAGAATATTTCTGCTTGCCCGTGAACAGAACGAATACGATGGTTGACCTGGGGAGCCATCGACTGGGACAAGATTCATATGAGACGATGTATCTTCTCAGGCCCAGAGAAGTGCGAGCTTACTTCAGCGATCCTCGGCATTGCTTACTCGTGAAGGAGAGAGGGTCGTCAGGATGCCCGCTGGCCGTTGATGCAAGTCCGAAATCGATTATTTGCAGTCGCCCGTCCACGGTCCGCAGCACGTTTCCCCATTTAAAGTCATTGTGCATAATACCCTAGGAAAAGACGGTGGGCTTAAGGTATTGTTACTTTAAGGCTTTTGAGAATGAGACAACTCCTTACGCGATGGTGAAGATGGGACAGCGCAGACGCTGCTTGGATGCCATACCGAATGGCCGTTCGAGGCTTGGCAGCCCGAGGCAGGCTGTACAGCTTCGGCATAAACATGGCCACTACACGATGGATAGTCAGAAAAATTCAGCTTTGTGCAAGACAAGCTCACCTTGGCTTGACGATCTACCGCAGCAATACGGAACAACAATGTTGGGATGGTCGAGTTGACGGAGAATCTTCTTATGGGCGATGTCAGCATTCATGTCATTTCGAATCCGGGGGGATGTATTAAGGCTCCCACCTTGTACTCGTGCAGACTGTGAAGCAGGGTTTAGCCGAGCCGCCTGAGAAGAAAGTTTGTTCCACTCTCAGGGCCTCCCGCCGGTCATGGAAAATGTGATCGTGCTTCTACGGACGATCTTTGCGGCGGACTTAGCATCGGAAGCTGGCACGTCGGACAGGGGCGGGAGGTAGGGTGAGCATCGACAAAACCCCACGAGCCAGAATCTGAAATCGAGGTAGTATTCTGAGATCCACAGTGAAGGACACCTTTCCACCTTCTCTGCCACGAAAGCCCGACATTGACTCACCAATTTTTGTCACGCCTTCCAGCCGGCTGTCTAGATATCGGTCGGGCCAGCTGTAGATGCTAAGGTGTCGGTAAAGTTGAGGGAGGTCGAGGACCTCATGCATTAGTGAGTTGCTCGGCGGCCTTGTCGGGGTGGACGAGCTGGACCATGATGGGGTAGTAGCGTTGGGGTACGTGGGGGGTCGGAGGAGGGCAGTGTGAGAGGAGTTCCGGCTGGCGACGAGAACTTACACAGAGTCAGGTAAACTCTACCCACGTCCACACGGTAGGACCGAAATCAAAACAACCGCGTGAATCAACGACACCAGACGTGCCAGATTATGGGGGACTGATAAGTTAAAAAGGTGAATCGTTGAACTGCGGCAGTGGAGTTTACTGCTTGGGGACTGACAGCTGAGTGAGCGACGAGGTGAAAGCGGCGGCGCGCTTACGCCTCCATTGGCTGTTGCTGCTGTCGATCGTCTCGGAGGCTGTTCGTGTAGCTTTATTACTGGCTTTCAGACTAATCAATGCCAACTCTCTCCAAAGACGGCGGATGTAGGCAGCAGGGAGTGCATGATGGCTGGAGATCGGAACATACCCCAAAACAGAGATACATAGGACTAAGCAATACATGAGATCAGAGGATGAGAATTCAGAGACAACAGGTGAATGGTAAAGGTGCTCGTGCACAAGCCCTCGAAGGTGCAGATTGTGAAGCGATCCGCCAGTGGAGGTGGAGTCGGTGCCGATACTGTGAAGCGACATGAACCGGCGCAGGAAGCTGCACTTAGTATCTTGGAAGTTTCATCAAATGATGTATACAACCTGGTTCATTAAGCCAGAGGAGTGGCGACAGGGGACTTTGCGCCTCCTGTGCGTGTCCTTCTCGTGGCCTGGCGCTCTCCGCGGTGAAGGGCACCATCAACATCAGGGGGGACCGCAGCCCACCGATCTGCAGATGAAATTCCTTTCCCGGCTGTTCGTAGGCACATGTCGCGCAACCTAGCCACCAATGGTACCCGAAGATGAAAGGCAGAAAGGACCGCTGATGAAGTCAGCGTTGCTGCTGGCCGAAATGGGGATGTGACTCCTGGGCAAATGAAGCCTGGCAGTGAGAGGTGTTCAGACAAGCAAGCAAAAAAGATTATAGCCTCCACATTTATATATCCAGGGTAGCTAAGACTAGGAAAAAAAAAGAGAACCGTCTGGCCGAGAGCTTGACACCTGGGACGCAGTCATCCTCGGCAGAAGAGGTTGTCGCAGAGCCATTCACGGGATTTGCTTTAACCTACGTATTTGAAGTTAGTGAGCGGAAGGTCGGTCGACGCAGTTCGAACGCTGCGTCTTCCATTTCCCATTCCAGCGCCGGAGCGTTCTACTCAGAGTCTGACACAGAGATCTGAAAGAGAAGGACTTTTTGTTTTTGACTTTCAATGCATTTTCATTAGATTCTTTTTGTGGAAATAATTCATTCATTTGCAGCACTGGTGTCTGCCAAGCAACGACAAGGTCTACCTTCGCGACCTTCTTGCTGGTCACCTCGACCGCAATTCAGAAAGTTTGAAAGCAATCCTCCAGCCGTTCTTGCCTCTGCTGATCGCTGTCACCTGATGCTGAGGAGGATGGGTGGCAACTCGTTATCAGCCCCGCACGGCGTTTCCTTCACTGGCGCATCGGCGTCTGGGCGCCCCTTCCGGCGAGGCTGGTCCCCTCACGATGGGAGAGGCGAGTAATGCTGGTAAGCTCTTACTGACCCACAACACGCTCGCGTACATCTGTCCATGTGTTTTGCTTGCCTCCTCTGGTTCCGCCACTCGTACTGCAAGCGAATATAAGGCGGTCGGTCTGCGCCCCAGATCCAACTCTCATCCCATCTTCTCTCGTCTCTTGCGTCTTACACACTCACTGAATACCACACCCTCCTTAATACTTTCCCCATATACCCCTCTAGTTCTATACCCTACACCCCCACCGCTTAAACATCTTCACAATGCGCTCCACTACCACGTTCACCATCACCGTCCTCACGCTCTCCTGCGGCGCCATCGCGGTCCCCCTCCTTTCCGGGCCGTCCGCGTCGTCGTCGGGGATCCAGGCCCGCGCCCAGAAGAAGGAGCAGCCCGTGAACATTAAGAATGCCGTCGACACCAACCTCGAATTCACGCTCTCGGAGTTTGAGCATGCCAACTTCGGCCATCTCGGCCACGGCCACGGCAAGAAAAGCAAGCGTGCGGAGAAGCAGGAGAAGAAGGATAAGAAGGAGCACAAGGAGCAGCCCGTGAACATCAAGAACAGGGTGGACGTGAGCGGGACATTCCTCCACTATCTGATGTGCAGCGTATCTGACAGTCCTTCTCTCCCGCAGACCGACCTCCAGTTCACCTTGTCCGAGTTCGAGCACGCCAACTTCGGCCACTTCGGGCACGGCGGAAAGAAGGACAAGCGTTCGCTAGTTGCCCGCAAGGCCAAGGCGGAGAAGAAGGAGAAGAAGGTAAAGCAGCCAACGTTTCACTTCACTGGGAGGTCGTCTCTGACGCCATCCCGCCCATTTTTACTAGGACGAGAAGGCCAAGATCACGAAGGTCAAGGCTCCCATGAAGACCAAGCCCAAGAAGGTTCAGGCTCCCAAGAAGGAGGAGAGCGACAGCGAGGAGGAGGTCAAGACCCGTTCTGTTTCCCTCTGAGACCACTCAAGGGCGTAGTCTTACCCCTTATGCTACCCCACAGTTCAAGCCCATTTCCATCGTCAACCACGCTAATGTTCGTTATATTACTCTACTATTTTTTGTGTAAACGCAGGTGACAAACAACCTGACCCACAGATCGATGCCTTCATCACGCTCTCCGAGTTCGAGAACGACTCCATCAAGTCGGGCCACAAGAAGCACGGCAGGCGCTCCCTGGCCGCCCGTGACGAGGAAAAGCGCCCCAAGCCGATCAATTTGAAGAACAAAGTGGACGTGGGTCGCACGTTCCGCACTGCCGCTTGGGCTCATGAGCTGACGTCCTGCTGCCTCGGCCGAGCCAGGTCGAGGCCTTCATCACGCTCTCCGAGTTTGAAAATGACTCCATCAAGTCCGGACACAAGAAGCACTACCGCCGCTCTATCGCCGCCCCCGATGAGAAGGAGCGCCCGAAGCCCATTAACATTCTCAACCGAGTCAACGTGCGTGACCGGCGCTTTCCTCTTCTCCATTGCCGCAGCTGCTGACAACCGGCTGGCAGATGGACGCTTTCATCACCCTCTCCGAATTCGAGCACGATTCCATCAAGCACGGCAAGAAGGGCAAGAAGTCCAAGCGCGACTACTCGTCCGACGAGGAGTCGGAGGAGGAGATCGAGATCATTGAGATCGAGCAGCAGCACGGCGAGTGCCACCACGGGTGAGCTTTTTACATTTGGGCCGCTTGATCGGGTTACTTCGATTAACGTTGGCGCCCCACAGGTGCGAGAAGAAGCCGGTATACAAGCACAAGTGCGAGGAGGAGAAGTGCAAGCACCACGAGTACAAGCCCGTCCACGAGTACAAGCCCGTCCACGAGTACAAGCCCGTCCACGAGTACAAGGCGCCCAAGCACGAGGAGTATGGTAATCTCCATCCTTCATCCGCTTGGACGCCCACTGATAACGTTCCCCTGTAGGTGCAAGAAGAAGAAGCCTGAGGTTCACACCAAGAAGCCTTGCACTCACGGCTGCAAGTAAGACTAGATCTCGTGCGTCTTCCTTCCAAATACCCTAGTCCCCACAACCGTTGTTGAGCTTCTCCAAAGCAGGTCAAACATCCCGGTTCAATGACTGTGCAGTGTCTCTCTTAGCCATCTTCGTATTGCGCAGCAAGCTTGGTGTCGCATTTTGTCCCTATCATTCGCTTCACTATACCACATTGTCTCCCTTTGAATCCATGCATGGAGCCTTTACAAACCAAAACTGCTTTATTGCCTGCTCAGGTAATTTCACCATCTAATCCGGTAAAGGCCTCGTTCACTTTCAGGTCGCGCGTTACAAGAAGTCGAACGCATATGAAAGGAGTAGGTCTTCTAAGATTTGACCGAAACATATGGTTATTTTCAAATTACTTTTGAAAGAGACCACATGTCGATCGTCCCGGAGACTGTATCTCTGTAATGCACGATGAGTCAATGGAGACATTTGAGGGTACATCAGGCTTCAGAAGCCTGCGGTGTCTTTCTCCATACTATTCGCAAGTGTGAGCGCCGCTTGTGAAAGCATGGAACGTTCGAATGGAATGCAAGCCATCACTGTGGAAGCTTCAGCAGTTTCGAACCCTCAGTAGAGTCGGAACCGACACCTATCGGTCGATCATGAATGGTTACCCCAATCTGTCTCTGCGGTTCGGAACCGATGGAGTACCGCAGGCGACCGAAAGCAGGGCGGTCACGAAGAGGGGTACCGAAATATTACCATCGCTTCCTCCATGGGGTACCCTGATGGTGATCAAGCCCAATACGTCTCAGAAAGTATCGTTGCACGCCGAGCAGCCGCAGAGTCAACTGGCCGTCTGCGTGGGTGCATGAACACGAATTCGCGATGCTGAGTAAGACTGAAGATATTCATGGAGAACAGCAAAGCATAGACGGGACTTTCACAACGATTGGAAGTCGGCAGCAGTCTGTGGCAGCCGCAAGCGACTCACAATCGTCCATGCGGTCATGATGGTCCTCGAGCCGGGTCGCAAACGCAATGCATTGAGCTTTTCTTGTGGGTGAGGACTGAGTGGGCTCCTACAAACACTGGACCGTGGCGGGCAGGATACAGATCCTACAACAATCATGTGCGGCTGCCCCAGGAAACGCTGCTTCAGGCCTAACTGGAAGTGCAGAAGAAATACATAACCTGCCGAGAAAACCCTAGTTAGGCATAAAGTATCTCAGTCAAGAAAGTCAGAGGTCAATGGCAAGTAGTCCAGAACAGGCTTTTCGGCTTAGGCATCGAACCCTTGAAAGATTGTCTGAAAGGCCCGACGAGGATCAGCTTAAGTTATGAGAATAAAATATATTGTATAGTCCAGATGATCTACAGACGCTATGCACGTGTGCTGCTTATGTTGCTCGAATAGTAGGGATGGCGGGGTGCTGCGAAGAGAGAGAGACCTATGCTCTGCTTTGCAAGTGCATGTTTTATTCTTCCGCTTCCAATATCCAGAGTGATCTTCCAGATCATGAGAAAACTTTACTCTTCTACATTCCATGTTAGGGAGTTCTTCCAGTCTTAACTAGCTTAACATGGCGAGCTGCTCAAGTAGTAGTTCTTAGCCGTGAAGTTGCCTCGTCACCTTGCGTTGTGCATTTCTTTTGAAACTCTGCCCCTAATAAACTTCTGGAATTAGAATCATTCACCCCTCTAGGTTCATTCTCATATCAATGGCGGAGGTGAGCTTCTTCTGAATGGTGACTGCGGTGACTGAAAGAGTCGAGGCCACCTGCAGTGGCCGCGGTGCCGCTCAAGCTGTAGACTGCAGAAGTGTCTTCGTAGACCGACTGGTACGGCGTTCTCTGATTTCCATGCCTCTTTCTCTGGTGCTATGGGTTGGAAGGACCTCCTCAGCGACAATAAAAACATCAACAAATCCTCCACGCCCTCACGAAAGCCTCCACACTTCTTCTAAATCGACGTCACCATCGTGCCGAACACCTTGATCGGCATGTATTCTGTCTTCTCTCGATGGACACTATAAAGCTTCTCTCTTTCTTCATCACATCTAGTCATCCCAAACCACCTATACTCACCGAACGCATAACCATGTCCCCCTCCGCCCCGCCCACCGCCGCCCCCATCACCAAGAAGACGCAGTCGGACGTCTACCCCGCGATCGCCTCGAAGGGTGCCCTCGCGGGCTCAGCGACCGGCCTCAGCGTCCTCGTCACCGGCACCAAAGCCGCGCTACCGCGCTCGCGCTCGCGTTCGCTGAGGCCGGCGAGAATAAGGTCGTCATCACGAGCCGGACGTCCGCCCAGCTGGACGAAGTCGAGCAGGCGATCGAGCAGGCGGTCGGGAAGGGAAAGGTGCAGGTCGTCAAGGTCGTGGGGGACGTGGCGTGCAAGAGCGATGTTGGGAAGCTCTTTGACCAGGCTGGGGATGTTGATGGTGCGTCGAATCCCGCTTGCTACCGAATTGCGTGGCGCTTGACCATGTGGAGCTGATGGTTCCTCTTGTCGGCAGTTCTGCTCAACAACTCTGGGTGAGCGTCTTTGAGACACCTAAGACTTAGCAGGAATACTAAAGCATTCCATCAGTGTCCTCGAACGCGCCATTCCCATTCACTAAAGCGACCCAGAGGAGTGGTGGAAGACGTACGAGGTAGGCCCCAGGCTCTCAGCGACAATGCTTCCAACCTCTCACTGATTCCGCTGTTCATAGGTTAACATGAACGTCCGTTCTCGGCTGCTATCACACCATTTAATCGGTACTAAACATGTATCCCGAAATTAGGGAACGTACCTCCCGACGCGTGAGCTCCTGAAGTGCACCCACGCGAAGTCGTCCGGCGCGGCGCACCCGCTTACCATCGTCAACACGTCCTCCATCGGCGCCGCCGGCACTCGTCTTGGTTTCAGCCCGTACCAGCCCGGGAAGACTGCTATCAACCTGTTAGTGTGCTTTTGGAGTGATTCCTCGCTCACCCTTCACTGAAGCTCTGTGGTCTTTTCAGCTTCACCGAATTCCTGCACTTCGAGTACCGCTAGAAAGGTGTCCGCGCATATGCTTACCACCCGGGTGAGTTTCCGCCAGCCGCACTTGAACATCAACCACTGACAGTGAAGTTCAGGTGGCATCATGACCGAGCTGGCCAAGGCGTCTATGCCGCCCGAGACGCACTCGTGGTTGACCGACACGCCCGAGTCGCTGCGAGCTACGTCCTGCGGCTCGCTACGCAGGGCGAGAAGGTCGACTTCCTGCGCGGCAAGTACTCTTCGGCTACCTGGGTAAAGCCTTTTCACTCAACGCATGCACTTGGAAGCGGTGGGCCTGACGCTGCAGCTTGCTTCACAGGACGTCGACGAGCTGCTGTCGAAGAAGGATGAGATCGTGAAGAAGGGGCTGCTGTGGACCAGGGTTGTTAGGCAGGAGCAGGGGCTCGTCGACTGAGAAGTAATTCTGTATACTGAGAAAGATAGAGTCGGACTTCCTGGAGCTGCTACGCATCTGATCGTGTGCTCGCGTCGTGTTCTCGGAAACCTAAGGCTTCTGAACACATCTTTTGATCGTGAAGTTATGTGGCCATGGGCCGAACGACGTGCTCCTCAAATCGACTTGTTCTGATGAACCGGATACAGCATCGCGAGTCGAGATTTAGGCCGAATTAGGAAACCGGCTTTGACCGGCCGCATCCAACCTCCGAAACGACGGGGCCGTGCACCTTGCAGATAGCCAAGCTCACATCACAGACCCCAAGGCCCAATAGTCGAACAGCTCTATGCATGTATCCTCTAAGACCGACCCGTGTACTTCTGCTTCTCGTACCCAGCCCACAGCGCCTTAAATACGACCTTCTCCCCCGGCCCAAGCATAGCAAGCATGACGGCCCCACGCTCGTGCTCGCCGGTCATCTCGCAGAGTGCAAACAGCCCCGGCTCGAGCTCGCTGCGGACCTCGGGCGCGAGGAACGTGAGCGGGTCGCTGACGACGCGGACATATGCGACAAGGAGGAACGGCGCGTGTTTGGAGAACGCGCGCGCGAGGGAGGACGCGACGTCCGCGGTGGGCCTTGCGTCCCGCGAGGAGGTGGAGGAGGTGAGGGGGATGGTCTTGGTGGTGAGGGAGGTCAAGAGGCGCGCGAGGGACTTCGCTTCGCGGATGGTAAGCGGGGAGGAGGGGGCGAGCCAGGAGGGGAGCGAGTCCGCTACGGTGCGTGTTTGCTTGGCACCGAGGTTGGGTCGTATGGCGCGCAGCGCGCTGAGGAGCTGGGTGAGGACGGCGGAGACGTGCGGGAGGAGCTGGGAGAGGAGGTCCCGCCGGAGGCGGATCAGGGCGGTTAGGGTGCTGGTGAGGGAGGCGAAGATGTGCGGAGAGGAGGTGGGGTCGTGCGTGGGTTGGGCGGAGAGGGACTTTGAGATGAGCGACAGGATGGAGGCGACGTCGGTCCGTTGGAGGAGGATGGCCTGGTGGAAAGGAAGATGTCAACGAAAGAACGACGCACTCAGACGTATGCGACTCACCCTGTCGGAAACGACCGTCTCCATCAAGTTAGCCACCCCAGCAAGGACGGAAGTCGGCTGTCCAGCATCGAGCAGAGCAACGAGGTGCTGCAGCAGCTTTGACAGCCCAGCGCGGATCATCCGGCCTACGGGTCCCAATCAATCAGCGACCAACCTCCTTCCACCGAGATAACGTCAGCAACATACTATCATTGCTATCCTTGATCAGCACCTTGAAAGCATGCAGGACAGCCCCGACGTGCGTCTCCCTCCGCACCGCCGAGCGCGCAACACTCTCCTCCAGCACTGCCCACATGCGTGACGCCGCCTCGGACGAGCGCGAGGCGAGCATGCCCGCGAAGCACGCATCGAGAGCGGGGTCGGGTCCTGCATGTCCGCCACGAACCGTGTATTAGCAGGAAGCGCTCACGGAAGAAGAGCCAGACAACCATGCACGTTGGAACGAAAAGAGGATGTACGCGGCCACGAATCGCTCGTGTACCCCGCCGTCGGCAGTTCCCGCCCGTGGGCGGGTCTCCACGTCCAGGAGCGACAGGATCGCGGCCTTCAGCTGCATGTCCGCCTCCGCATCGCGGGCGACGCGCGCGAGGAGCGTCTGGCCGAAAGGCTCGGGCAGATCTGTGTGCATTTGTGTCCACTGGTTCAGCCACTGTGGAGGAACCGAGAGGGAAAGACACGCACCCTCTTCGACCCGCTCCAAAAAGACGCGCGCAACCTTGCACGCTTCCACGAGCCCCGCCAGGCCCTGCTCGGCGGTGGGGGACTCGGCCGCCTTGCGCAGCCGCTTCTGCACGCCGCCCGCCGTCTTCTTCCCGAGCTTCTTGATGAGCTTGAGGTAGCTCGAGTCAATCCTGTCGTCCACTTCAGCGTTAGTGTTTGAATTTCGAAGTGCTGAGGGAAAACGTGACCCACGCTTCCGGCTCGCGCACTTCCTCCGTGAACAGGCGGATGAGCAGGACGGAGGCGTCCTGCGCGAGGGTCGCAGCCGCCGTGCGGTCCTTGAACGCCTGCGCGTCGGCGAGGGAGGACGTGAGCGACGCGAGCGACACGGGGACCACCGTCGCGGGCTTGAGAGCCTTGAGGAGGGTCCTGCGTCGGGAGGGACGGGGACGTCAGGCATGCGTTTGGAGGTGGGAGCAGATGGGAGAAGAGGCACGCACCGCAGACAAAGACTGAGGATCCCACCGGTTGCGCTCCGGAGCTGGTCGCCGACCGGCCCAGCCGGAACACTTGCCAGATGCCACAGCGTCTCCGCATCGGATATCTGTCCCCGCCAAGCCCCATTCATCAATACCCTCTTCCCCTTCCTCCCCTTCACGCATATCAAAAGAGACTCACCGCCCCTCCCAGTCCACCACCACCTCCCTCCCGCCCCAACCGCTCCAGAAAGCCCCTAATCGCCTCGTGCACCGCCCCCTCGCCCTCGCCGTCCGGCAGCGCGCGGTCCGCCTCCAGTGCGCGCTTCACAAACTCTGAGCGTGCGGAGCGGGAGAGGTACTCTGTGGGGAAGTGGAGGAGGGTGCGGAACGTCGCGGGGGTCGTCTGCGAGAGGAGGAGGGCGAGGAGGCGGGCTGGTCGTGTCTGGGGGTAAGCAGGGTGCAAGGATGAGGAAGGGAAAGGAACGGAGAGGGGACGGACTGCGGATGGAGGAGAGTTCCCAGAAGGAAGCGGTGCGGAGGAGGAGGGTCGAGGTCGAGGCGAATGAGAACGGCGGAGGGTCAACGGGCGAAGGGGCGAGGCTGGAGAGCAGGAGGGCGCAAAGCTTGTCGAGTTGGGCGGAAGACGCGAGGGCGCTGGTCATCACCAACCTCCGACACATCAGCTACCGTGCGAGCAACATTACCATACAATCCCAGAAAGACCGAAAACCGGAAACGCACTCGAAGATATGCAGCCGCCCCGCCACGGCCTCCCACACGGCCGCGGGCAGGCCCTCCGCGTCCAGCTCCGCAAGGCGGCCCGTCCACGCTGCGGACGGTGAGGGCGCGAATGAGAAGGGGAGGAGGTCGAGGATGGCGTCGAGTGTGCGGGTGGGCTCGAGCGGGAGGCGGAGGGGTGATGAGGGCGGGAGGGAGAGGTGGTACAGGAGCGTGAGGACCTATCCCAGCCGGCGGGGGAAATCAGATCGTGTTCTCGTGAGGGAGAAAAAAAGAAACGACGCACGATCTCAAGTGCCAATTCGGCCTCCCCATCCTTCGCGCAGCCCCGCAATATTTCCAGTACTTCCTCCGCGCTTCCCTCGCCGACCTTCTCAATCTGCGTGCCGTCCTCCTCCTCGCCAAGCAGCCCCAACTCCCCCATCGCGCGTCCAACCCTCAGCACCGCCGCCGCGCCCCTACCTGCGCCTGTCCCAGAAGCATACATCCGCCTCACAACCCCGCGCTCAAACTCCTCCAGTGCCACGCGCGCTTCGGCGCGCTGCGCGGGCACGACGCAGGGAAGGAGGGACGGGAGGGCGTCGAGAAGGGTGAGGAGGGGGCAGGCGAGGAGCGCGAGGCGGTCGGATGCGCCTGTGTCGGCGACGGAGGGGCGTCCGGATTTGGACTTGCGGCGCTTGGTTGGGCGCTCGGAGGAAGAGGAAGAAGCGAGGGTCTCCCACGCCTCGCGAACTTGCGCGAGCGAGGAGGTCAGGAGGGGGAGGACCTGGTTGGACGTGAGGTACGCTTTCTGCGCCGCGGCGAGGGATGCAGTGAACGCGGGGGACGCGAGCGGGCCCAGCGCGGTGCTTGTGTAGGGCGGGACGAGCGCCTCAGCGAGCGAGGACAAGAAGAGCGGGAGCGTGCGTGTCTGCGACGAGTATGTCAGGTGCGTCTGGAGGAGGGCGAGTGCGGGGGTCGAGGGCCTCGCGGGAGCTAGCGCGCTCAGCACACGCCCGGACAGGGAAGCCACAGCGTCCGGCTCGGCCTTCCATACTTCCTCGAGCGTGCGCAGGACGCCGTCCAGCTCGGGCTCGGAAAGCCCCTGCTCCAGCGCGCTCACGCCCGCTGTGCCCAGCGCGACGAGCGTCTCGAGGCGCTCGTCTTCGGGCGCGGGGGGCGCGAGGGCCGAGAGGGTCGAGAGGAGCGCGGCTCGCGTGGAGTGCGCTGATGTGGGGGGGAGGAGGGAGAGGAGGGCTATGAAGAGGGAGAAGGTTGGGTGCGAGGAGGAGGAGGCGGAGGCGGGGAGGCGGGCGTGGAAAGAGGAGAGGAGGGTGGGGAAGGCCGAGAGGACTGTGGGAGGAGCTGGTTAGCTATAGAGGGTTTGGAAGAAAGGCAGATCTACTCACCTGCTTCCCGAGTATCACCGTTCAGAAGCGCTTTGAGGCCGCTGAGCAGACCCTCCTTCCCTTCCTCGCCGTCTCCCTTCTCCAGCTCAGCAATCACGCGCGCCACGCCGTCCGCCGAGAAGAGAAGGTCCTCGGCAGCGAGAAGAATGGTTTCTCTCAGCGACGGAGACGCGCGGGAGAGAGCGAAGAGGAGAGCGCGGAGGTGCGTGCGGGTGAATGTAGTCGTAAGCTGCGCAGCTCACAGTCAGCCTGCAACCCGTGAAGATACCCAGGAGGGCAAGCTCACCTTCTTGCGTATGCCAGGGTTAACAACCGAGAGCGCGCTCCTCAGCGCGCTCGAGAGCAGACCCATAAGCTCCTCGAACCCCTCACCCTCCGCCCCGCCCGCAACGAGGTATCCCAGCCCCGCCGCCCATGCATCCACCACCTGCTCGGCGCTCGCACGCTGGAGCGCGAACGTCCTCAGGCCGCGCGTGACCTTCAATGCCTGTTTCAAGACCTCCTCCGCCGGCTGTGTGCCCAACAGGGCGGCGAGGACCGGGCAAAGCGGGTACCTTGCGAGGACGGGCGGGAGCCAGTGCGTCTGCGTCGAGTCGGCTACGATGTCGCCCAGCAGGGCCCAGTAGCGAGCGTCGGTGATCGCTCCTACCGTGTTTGAGGAGGCTTTGCGGTTTGAGAGAGAGGAGAGAACAAATTCCGCGAGCATCTCGTGCTTGCGGGGGATGTACAGCGTCGACGAGGGCAGCAAGAACGCGGTCGAGGCGAGCGCGATCTTGGTCGTCCCCTCAGGCTCGTTGGCCGCTTTGAGCGCCCGGATCAGCGACGCCGAGGAGGAAAATGCCGAGGATGGCCCTGGCGTGGGCGTTGTTGAGGTCGACACCATGCCGGGAGATGCAGAGGATGAAGGAAGACGATAAGCGGTCTTTGGGAAGGGAGAAGGCGCCCAAAATCCCATCGAAGTTTCGCGCACGTGACTGGGCTCAGTTTATGCCTCGCCAAAATATGAAGTTCAACGTTCGCATACCAAACTCTTCAGGCCCTGGCTTACATCATAGAGTCCGTACTTTCTCGGCTTGGGTTTGGTTCTTCATGAGATGGATCAGTGACTTGTCACTGGCCTTCCCATCCTGGACTGTTATCTTCTTGACTATCCTTAGGCCTCACTGCTTGTCGTAACGCAACGTACATACCGCCTATCCGCAGACAGTATTTGTATGCGAGCGCACTTAAAAGAGGCAGGAGCTGGTGGGACTGAGTAAGTCGAAGACTGGCACGCTCCACTGCAAGTGTTGGCCGGTACGACTGTTGCGCATCTGGGTCCCTACGGCAGTCTACGCGGAGATCCAACTTTGCGTCCGATTGCTGTTGAATTGGTGCCGCATCCCTGTATCAATTTTATAGAACTCGCCCTCAACTTGCACTACTGTCGTGGAGCCTAGAAACATCCCAAACGGGTGGGTGTGTCTCTCGCACCGCAGCCTGTGGGGGTCTACCCGGTCAACTCAGTGTACTTTGCTTGAATAAGTAGAATGTTTACAGGCCAAAATTTCCAGAGGTTATATGTGAAACAGACCAAGGACGCTGTAGGGCCTCTCAGGCAATGTCTTGTTGCGTGGGTTTGAGGGTGGGTCCCGGTGGGAGGGCCGCGGTTCGTTACCGCTTCGCATCATGGTACCTCAAAAATATAATTCGAGGTATTGAACAGTTCAAATCATAATGAGAATCTGCCCAGACTAGGGGCTCTTTCTTTTTTTTGCCGAACACCTCGCAGAGGGTCCAGTACCGCGGACTGGGCTGCAGTATTTCGCGGCCAAGTGAACCCCAGCTTTGCCTTCGCAAAAATGGATGCTACATGGGTACTCGAGCACATTAAAAGAACTGTTAATATTCTCTAGTCCGTGAACCTTGTTGTGTGATGTGAATCATCTGTGGAGGAGCAGACGGTGCACGCACACACAGGGAGTGGGGACCAGGATTCCTGTGCTCACGCGTACAATAACTTGCTTTGACTTAGGTGCTCCAGCCTCCAGACATTTTCAAGAGACACAACTTTCCCATCGACTACGAACAGTACCTCTCCAGAGCCTTGACAAAATTTCACCGTAACCAAGCGTAATTATCATGTTCTGCCTCCAGTACCCCTAGCGTCCACGCAACGCTCAAGACTCAAGACAGTATGTTTTATACAGAAAATCTTGTCGGAATTTTAGTTCTTTCCTGACTTCACGGTCGTCGGGATAGGTATCACATTGCCTTTGCTCCTGAACGTCCCACACTCCCATTGTGTCAGCTTGGAGAGTTCCTCTCTGCGTGCAGATTACCTGATCACATCGGGATCACAGGAGGATGTAAGTATCTTAATTTGATTTATTTCATAAGCACAAGGAAATTGCAGTGCTGCACCGAAATCCTCACATAACCGGTCCTGGAGCTCAGGCCGGAGGGGAGGTGAAAAAGAGGGCAGGAGCTGGGGGCGTGCACTGCCTCCGAACAGCTTATTTGGGAGCTGTAATTAGAACATACCACGGGCCAAGAAAGGTATCTAGCTCTCCTGGGAGTCGATATTTGAGTGAACGGACAAGCGGATAGCGAAGAACCCTGCTCAGGTTCATCCGGTCTTGCAGTCTTTGAGCAGGTGTGAGAACTGTAAGAAATCTTGGATGAGCGGGGTTTAGAAATTCCTCAGATACGAACAAGCGGGGGAGCCGCGCGCGCGTGGCACTTCGGCGTCTCTGGATCCAAAATCACCTGGCTCCTTCGTGTTTGACCGACCGCTCTCAGACTCCGACCATCACCTTCGATCGACCATACCTCGAAATGACGCCCTCATCCTCATCGAGCACCTAAAGCTGGTCGAAATATCGCAGCTACGACTCGTCCTGCAATCTCCCTCAGCTTGATTGTTGCGTCGACGCTCGCCGGGCAGCGCTCCTTGCGCAATTGGCTCGCCGTCCAGCAGGCCTACAGCCCTCCCCGGGCGCACGCCGCCAGAAAACCCCACCCCTCCCAGGAGGAGAGCCTCGTTTCCGAATGTAGAATTGACTCACAACGGGCATTACATCGCGATTGGGTTTCTTCCGCTTGGACAGGGGCTGTGGTGCTGCAGAGATATGGTTGGGCCTGGCTAGGCACTGCATTCTCTGCAGGCGCGACATTCGTTTCAGAATTTTCGCTGGTACGAATGATATAATTAGATTTTGTCATGACAATTCAGACTGACGGAGGGAACATCACGTTCTCGTGTTTGCCGGCTGTCTTCACTCTACCTTTGAGAGTCGTGGAGCTGTGGCTCGGGAAGGGGATGGGGGTGCGTTTCTTCATACAAGAAAAGTTTCACTAGATGTGACCTCTGCCAAGACTTATAAAAGGCTTCGCATACATAAAAATGAGCCGGTTGGACATCGATAGCCAGCTCTTCAATCGGCTTCGTTTTGTGATACTCGTGGTCCACACCCTCGTCTACGCCGCATTCGCGCAACCCCACACCGTGGTCAACCAGTCCGTGGTCTGGATCGCGGTGGCATATTGGATCGGAGTGTACGAATGGGGCAATCAAAGCCTGAGAGGACATGGGATTTTTATTTTCGTCGCGGTTCGTTTTCGTTCGCATTTCGTCGCAATCTCCGCTCGCACTCATGGAGACTTCCGCAGAACATCTCTATCCTTTTACCTTACGGTATACACACTCTGCTCGACGAAGCCGTAGGGGCCCCTCCCGACTTCTTTCCAGGCGACCGTTCAAGTACCTTTGGCAACTAGACATCGTGGACTCTCTTAGCGACAGCCGTGATGATCAGATTCTTCGTCACCGTGGCTGCCTTCGCCGTCCGCCTCGACTATCACATCTCGACCTCTGGCGTGCCCATACAGCCGCTCGTCCGCCGCACAGACAAGCTGCCAGGCCAGCCCACCGACAGCGGCCGAGCAGTAGTGATCCAGACAAGGCTGCCCGATGGCAAGTTCCCCATGCCGTACTCAGCACGGTCATCTACCGACCATTCTTCTCCTCGCCTGCCTTGATCCCCTGTTCCCGTCTGCGAGAACCAGTGCACTCATCGTGGCAGCGTCTGCCGCCGCGGTGCCGCTTGTGGCTGTCGACATGGCGATCACGGCTCTCCTTCGTGCGAAGTGGGACGAAGTGTGGGGGCACGAGGAGCGGCAGTGGGAGGGCCATTTTTTTTGCGCTCGTGGACGGGGCTTGAAGGGCGGAAGGCCTCTTCTAAATCCTGAGCTATGTCAGACTTTCTGCGTTATTGCCATGTTCCGCATTACACAATACAGCTGAAGTGTGAATGTCTTCTGTGATGTTCCACGGACCATGATACCATTCGACAACGCCGCACGTTCTTGACCAAAGCAATCGAAGGCACCTGGCTTGATCGGGCTGGCCATTGGGTTTGGATACCGGATATCACAGCGAACGCAGCGTACCTGAGCCCCGTCTGTGCGCGTTTGCAAGATTTTCAAGATTACCTGGGGTGAGGACACCTGTTTTTTTAGATTTGGAAGAGAGTGATCTGAGCAATCCTAGTCTTCTGCGACTGCAATGCTACGCCCTTGAGATAGTCGGAGACGTGAGGTACACTTCTCTGGCGATACGGCCTGAAAATATAGGAAAAATACCCGACAACCCAATATGGCATAGAAATCATTAAGTGAAAGGGTGTAGGCACACCGGAGTGGTTTTCCGGGACTGACTGCTGCAAGGCATGCAAGGGCACTAGCCGTGGAAGAGCCTTGCCCGTATCAGTTAGACATGCCCGGCCAATGTACGGCAGTCCTCTCCGAGGAGCGCGTCTTGGCGGTCATGCAGCGGCGTCGCCTCCTCCCGGGATTGCAACGGGGCTCGGGTGCAACAGCCCGTCTCTGCAGCCGCGCGATAAGGCGTTCTCGGTGATCTGGAAGTCAGCACCACGAGGACACCAGAGTATGCTGATATATCAGGTTCGATCAACGCTCTTCTTTCTCAACCTCTCCACCCTCTGGTTTCTCTGTCTGCACCAACCGCACCATGCTGCTTCTCCCCCTGCTCTGGGCAGGCGCGACCGCGGCGTTTCCCTTCCGAGCACCGCACGACCTTCTCCCTCGTGACAACATCACCTCAGACTCCGACTCATGGCAGATCGTCGCCGCCGACAAGCAGTCCGCCCGCGCCTCGCTTCTGAAGGAGACAGGCTGGCTCGTCCCGCCCGAGCTGCTCCCCTCGAACGACACGCTTGACGTCACCTCGTGGGCATTCACGAGCGGATGGTTTACTGACTTGGAGCTCGAGATCACTGAGGCTACCGCGTCGGACGTCGTTGAGCGCATTGCGTCGGGAGAGTGGACCGCCACGCAGGTCCTTGAGGCTGTTGGCAAGCGGACGGTCGCGGCGCAGCAGCTCGTTAACCCGCAAGTGCCCCTTCTATCGACGTCTCTGGGCATACTTTGGCTCACCAGAAAGCTCAACAGTCTCACCGAAATCGCTTTCGACCGAGCGTTCCAACGCGCAGCCGAGCTCGATGCGCACTTCGAACAGACGGGGTGTGTCGTTGGGCCCCTGCACGGTCTGCCAATGTAAAGACCTTCCTTACTCGATCACACCACTCCTCTCATTGATACATTACTAAAATAAAATTCATGGAATCTCAGCTCCCTCAAGGACCAGTTCCAGCTCAAGGGTCTCGACTCCACGATCGGATACGTTTCGTTTGCCAATAAGCCCGCCGACGTCGACTCGACGCTCGTCAGCGCGCTTGAGGCTGCTGGGGCAATCCCTGGCTTTGTCAAGTGAGGGGTTATCTAAAATAAATGATTATGAAGAGCATTGCATTTGCTCACTTTCTCCCCCTCTGTAGGACGAACATCCCGCCTGGTCTGATGGTGCGTCCGCTCTTGGCTGTGAAACTGCGACGCAGTGCTGATGCTGAAAGCGTGGTGGGTGTGCAGGCTGATGTGACCGTCAATAACCTGGTACATCCCTACTTCATCCCCACTAATTCAACAGATTTGCTCATAACTCGCGCTCGCTTCAGTTCGGCCGCACTGTCAACCCCTTCAACCGTGGCGTGGGCACCGGAGGCTCATCCGGTGGCGAAGGCGCCCTTGGTACGGCTTACCACTTCTCTCGAGACGTTATCATCTTAACTAACAAAATCAACCTTCACTTTCAGTTGGCAGCCACGCAAGTTTCATCGGCGTCGGTCAGCGGAAACCCTACATATTTTCTGGTCACGAACACCCGCTGACCTCCTGCGCAGGCACCGACATCGGGGGCTCGATCCGTTTCCCGGCTATCAACGCCGGCCTGTGGGGCCTGCGTCCCAGTGTGGGCAGGTGCAGCTACCAGGTGCGTTTGCACTTTTCGCCCTCAGGAAGCCCGGCGCTGACAATTGAGGCGCTCACAGCGCGTCGCCAATAGTCTGCGTGGGCAGGAGGCCGGTGGGTTCACTGGGGTATTCTTTCCAGGGACCAGAAAGAGCTAATAATTGAGACTGTAGTCCAATCCACCTGCGGCCCCCTCGGACGCTCCCCCGCCGACCTCCGGCTCTTCATGTCCACCCTCGCCGCGCAAAACACGTTCCTCCAAGACCCGGTCGTGCTCCCCATCCCATGGCGGGAAGAGCAGGAGCAGCTGCCGGAGAAGCTTTCCTTTGGGTGGGTCTCTTTGTTTTCAGCTCTAACTACACACGTAACCACGAGGGGGAAACAGGTGGACGATGGGGGACGGCGCGTTCCAGCCTGCGCCGCCGCTGCAGCGGGCGATGTACGAGACTCGGAAGGCCCTGGAGGCACTGGGGCACGAGGTGGTGGAGTACATCCCGGCAGGGTTGCCTGAGGCACAGGCGCTCGTGGTACGCTGCCCATTCCTTAATCCCCAGATTCTCAGGCGACCAACTGAATCCGCGACGCAGACTTCCATGTTCCGGGCTGACGGGAGCGTCCAATGTGCGACGTTCAAACTGATCGAAGGTTCTGGGGTGCTGACCCAGGGTGGTATCGTGCAGATGAACACGACATCGACTCCTCCGGCGAGCCGTGGATCCCCCAAGTCCTCAACCTCATGCGCCCCGTACCAGAGAAGGAGCGTCCGACTGTGAACGACAGCTGGGCGCTTGTCGAGCAGCGGCAGCGGTTTGCCACGCAGTTTTTGGCGGACTGGGAAGAGTGGGTGCTTAGTTCTCTTTCCGCGGTTGCACGGGTGGGCTCTGACCGAAGCCCACCCGAACCTGTGCAGGACCAAGAACATCACTTGCACTGGAAGACCCATCGACGCACTCATCATGCCCGTACAGTCCTTCCCGGCACTGCCGAATGAGTTCGAGGATGACCTCCCGTGCGCATTACCTCCTTTCTTTCCACGGTAAGACTCGAGCCTGACTGCCTCAACTCCCCGTCTGCAGCGCCGGCTACGCAAACCTCTCGCCCATGCTGGACCTCACCACGGGGGTTTTCCCGGTAACGAGGTGAGTACACTCAAATTTCAAAGCTACCAACGAACAGTCAGAACAGTCACTGACAAGGTAATGTGGGGTGTTGGAAGGGTCGACCCGGCCATCGACACAGTCAACGCGAGCTTCGTGCCCATCTCTGATGCAGACAAGAATAACCAGGCGAAATGTACGTCCATCTGTCCTCGCTCTGGTGGTCACTCTAAGCTGGGCTGACGGCTGACGAGACGTCCTCACAGACGACGACCCCGAGCGCTGGCGGAACGTGCCGGTCGGACTGCAACTAATCGGGCGGCGGCTTGAGGAGTGCGTGGATGTTCTTGGCCTACTTCCTAGTCTTTCCAGAAAGCAGTTGGAATGTTGAGGCTAATGATTTGGATGTTGGGTGCAGGGAGAAAATCGTCACTCTGCTGGAGGTCGTGCAGAAGGCGCTGAAAAAGTAGGGGTTGGACACGGGGGGCGTTTGAGCGTTTTGGGCGGACCGGAAGTGCGCGGCGACGGGGAGTCTAGAGTTGAGAGGGGATTCAAGTGGAGAATAAGGGCCAAAATGATGTGACGGAGGGTGAAAGCGAGTGATGGTCTGGTTCGAAAAGAAAAGGAGGCAGTGTGCGAAGTGAGTATTCCTTCTCGCAGCGGGAAGACTTGGGTAAGATTTGGGCTTGTGGCATGAATGAGAAAGACAAGGAGAGGATGCGCCGATATAAGTGGGAATCCCGAGCTACACTCTCATCGAGGACGGGGAAAGCAGGCGAATGTGAGCCGCTGAAGACTGGGCGCCTGGAAGGTACATGTTGGATGTTAGGTGCTGCGTACTGCTGGCACGTTAGGGATTGCTTTATTAAGGACTGTAGAATTGGGGTACTGGCAGCAGCCGAACTGCCAGCTGCCTCGATCATGATCATCGCCGGAGAAGGCAAAGTTCGAGACAAGCGTGCTAATCTGCGAGGCTTCCAGCCTCTAATCAATCTCACTCTTCAGCCACTTTGGGGAGGTCGAGATTCGACATATCACCCCTTTTTTATCCCGGAAGGAGCAGTTGATGAGATTCTTCATTGGTTAGGCAAGACAACCAGCCATGCCGCTCGAGCTGCTGGACCGCATCGCTGCGTTGTGACTCGTCCGTGAGACCGGGGCGCCACCGCATAGCCGAACCAGATGGACAGCGTGAATCGGGCTGCGTCTCGCTTCTGGACAAATGCATGGCAATCATGAGAGGAAGAGAAGAGGAAGGGGCGAGCGGTGTCAAGAGAATAAACAGAGAGGTGTTCTGGCAAATGCTGGTACACTAGCAATTTTACTATGCAACCCTCGCTCGGCCTAGTGTGATTTTAAAATGACGTCTTGTTCCGTGTTCGGAATATTGGAGTCAGCGCTGCAGGATTTCAAGCGTGTTGATTACTACCTAGTTTTTTTACTATGCCTTTCGGGCCTGCGCGCGCGCCTGCCGGTCTCGGTTGGACGATCTCTTGCCTTGGCTGCCGCTGCTGCTGCTGCTTGGTTTTGTCCTCCTGTCCTCCTCCTCGACCACTCCATCTCACCTCCCCCTATCTATCCTCACCGCCGCCGTCGTCGAGGGTAGCCAGCGTTCGACCGCCGCACCCGCACCCGCACCGCACCGGATCGGATCTCCTTGCCTTCGCCTCGCCCTCGCACTCTCTTTACAGTTCTCTTCCGCCTGGTTGCTGGCCTTCCCTTCGCCTGGACGGGCAGCGCAGCGAGCGGTGTAGCGTGCAGTCATCGCTTGCACACGACCCTTGATCCTTCTCTTGCGAGCCTTGTCCTCCCCCAACCTTACATTCTCGGCTACTCGCGTCTCTCCCCTCCTCGCCCACGCGACCCGACCGCGCTTTCACGCTCTTCTACAAACCAAACTTCTTCCTTGCGCATCTCCATCCGCCGCCCCCATCCGCACCCGCACGGGCACCCGCCCCTCCTGCTCGCTCCTTGCTGCTCGATACCCCTCTCGCACGCATACCACCACCATCTCACTCACCCGCAAGACCCCTCCGCCCTCCCGCACTCATCCCCGATACCGCTATCTTATTTGACTGCACTACACGAGAGACGACCCCGCTTCACTTCCCGAAACACCACGCTTTACCCCCCCGCGACATGGGTGAGTCGCCGTTTCATGCGCGCGGGAAGGGAAGGAAGGCGAGACAGCGCGGGAGGGAGATGGTCCTCCGGGAGGGCTAGTGGGAGAAGAAGGCGGTCTGGTCACACGAGATGGGAGCTGGCTGTTGGATCTTCCTCGCCGCCGAGCATGGGCACGCTCGCACAACCCCCATCTTCCCCGCATCCCCTGACGCCCCCTCCTTCCCCTTCGCACGCAGACATCTACACCCTCTCCCTCACGCTCCCGCGCCCCTCCGTCCCCCTCTCCGGCCCCTCCTCCTCCGACCGCGCCGACCTTCTCTCGCGCTCAGGCGGGGCGCTCTCGCCGC
>JTLS01000143.1:0-28833 GCA_000826855.1 Basidioascus undulatus | reverse complement strand
CACTGCTCTGAGAGTCACTGCGAAGGCGTCAGGCTCGGGGAACCCGGGTAGGTCCTGCCCAACGAGATTTCCAATGAAGTGCTTTTTGAGACCCTGATTTAAGCGAACGGCATCCAACTACCCCGGACAATCGAGACTCTGCATCGAAGGGCCTCACGGCAATTACTCAACATGTCTATCGAGCATCAGCTTTGTCCGCGCCTTGTTTCGTCGAGGTGACCTTCCTGTCCTGCGTTCCGTTGCAATCACCCTCCTTCTGAGGCGTGTGGTTGTTGTTGAAGAGGAATCTCCCAAGGAGGAAGATTCCATGCTTGGGCTCTTCACGCCCGCATCGATCCAGCTTTGGGGCAGAGGGACCGTTCTCAAAGACCTGGCAGGAGAGACACGCTCGAGGCTCCGCAAGGGATCATGGGTTTTGGAGGAGACGACTTCTGATGCATTATTGTAATGACCCTGATGAAATTCGGAAGAGTATGTCATTCCCGCACACATTCCAAGGCTGCAAACGTCCTCTTGTTGAGGTTGTTTTAGTTGAGACATCTCCCAAGGAAGCCCATGCAGGATAGTAAATGCAGGACTTCATTCAACACGATCAAACATGGGTCAGTGTTACTCCTTACATCGAGTAAGCAAAACTCCCCAACGAGCTCCCTCTGGGATAAAAGTGGCTCCCGTCATGACCCTACGTAGGAAGACATGCTATCAAGTAAGGGCAATAGTTGACAAAGCCGCACAGTTTAGCTTGTCCCAGGTTCCCCAGGTGCGACGAATCTACCTCCAGCATTGCTGTTTGCTGCCTGGACACTAGTGGACAAGGAGCCAGGCGAGGTCTGTGCGTTCTCACGTCGCTTGGGAGACTCGCGAGAATTGAATGAGACGGAACCTGAACTTGGGTGCTGGTGGGGGACAAGGGACCAGCATGAACATTTGCCTATCTTAGCGCTTCGTCAGGGACCTTGTTACCGGCGGAGGCGAAGATCTCTCCCTGGTGGACGACCCGAAGTTGCGTAAACTCGGGCTGGAGACCTAAGCTTCTACATGAATTACGTACCTATGCCGTCTCCGCTTGCTCCTCCCTCTTTGTCTTAGTCTAGGAGAAGGACCAAACGGGTCTTCGTGCTTGTCTCGCTATCCTTGTGAGCGCCGTCCTTGGAGATTGACTCCCAACTACTATTCTCCCTGATGATTTCATACCTATAATTCCACAAAGCTGGTAGCTGACCCTCTGCTAACTGCCATTTGCGGATACGGCCGTGCTGCTGTTGCCGCAAGCTCGTAGCAGGGGCCTCGTTCACTCGGTGCTTTGAAAGCATGCCTGTCGAAGTAAGTGCACGTTGTAAGGGTATTCAAGGGCGGGTAATTTTTTCGCTTGGATCTACGCGTGAGGCGATGGGGTGGGGGTTCCACAAACAATCAGCCCTCGTGGACCGTCTCCTCAGGAGGCTCAGTCTGCTGCCACTAACCCTTCTCTTTCTCAATTCCGAATGGCGCCGACCGTTTAAACTCCCCGGCACTTCTGCTTTACTTTCACCACACCAGCCTCGAACCACACTCCTTCCCAGACCTGCAGCTCTCAATTCTGACTTTGCACTCCAACTTCCCCCACTCGTTTTATTTTTTCCTCAAATTTGCCAGAATGTCATCCGTCCCCCACACTCCGGAGATGCACGCCTATCTGAGGGAGCTGATGAAGCCTATGTTTATGTGGGTAGATGTCCAAGCAGGCATCCTCAAACCTCTCTTCGTTGACCTGTCCACCTCGTCCCTTATTACAGTGGCTTCGTCGGCAACCTCTGCCTAGAGACCCTCGTCATATATCTCACGGCGAACGTCTACCAAAAATACCAAAGATACAAGTGCCGGGATCTCATCTGTGTGAGTGCGAGACGTCGCCTTGCTCGACGGCAGGCCACCTTGGCGCATGTCCAAACTCACCTTTGACCGAAGATGACTTTGCCCTCCAAAGGTCAGCATCGGATTCCTCTTCTCCATTATCCAATCTAGCATTGTAGCCTTCAAATTATTTCACGATTTCGTCCTTAATTTTGGAGGTGCGTGCCTATAACTCTTCTCATCGTCAAGGCAGTTAGTGCAATTTCTGATGAGCCGTGATGACCCTGCAGAATACGAGGCCTGGAATCATATGGGATGGGGTAGGCAGTTGGGGCAGTATATTGTTGGTTCTATTGGCGTCGAATAGCTGAAGCGTCCCCCACTCGTACCCAGTTGTTTGGCTGTCCCCGTTCTTGCTCGCCACGATCGGCGTCAGCGTGCAGGTGTTCTATGCCATCCGGTGAGCTTTCAGTTCGTTGTTTCTGTCGAGCAGATGGAAGTACGTGGAGTTCACCACTTTCGGCCTTTCCAGCGTCTGGCACCTGCTCGGCAACCCCTCTTGGTTTCCACTCGTCGTCGGCCCTTTGATCGTCTGGGTCTTGATCGGCGGATACTCTACGGGGGCAGTGCTCTTCCACACGCAAGTTACTTGGATGTGAGTATCAAAGCATGCAGTTCAAGGCTATCGTATCGACGCTTGCTTATCCACTCTCGCAGCAATGCTCAAGCGTCCGTGCTGCCTCGTGAGTTGGGAACATATGTACTCGCGGCTATTTTCCCCCATGCCAGAAGAAGTATTCTGAAAATATGTCGTAACACAGCCCTCCTTTTCTCTTCTCTCGCCTGCCACGCCATCGCGGACACGCTCATCTCTGGTGTGATGATCATCCGCCTTTGGCAGTCGCGTACCGGCTTCGACCACACGGACCACGCCATCACGCGCATCGTCCGTACATCGATGGAGACATGCTTGATGACTACCCTCGATGCGCTGCTCCTCATCGGCCTGTACGCGTGGGCGGGGTCCAAGCCCACCGCCATTCACACCGCTTACACGCCCGCGTACTACACCCTTCCGCCTCTCTACATGCTCAGCATGCTCGTCACGCTGGCGAGCCGAGAGCAGATGTGGAAAAGGGGACCGCGGATGTCCACTGCGAACGTCAGGAGCAGATCGCAGATCGCCAGCCTCGAGAGCCAGGTCTCGTCGCTTCCACCCTCGCCGAGCACTCCGACGTTCAAGTCTGCTCCGCGAGAGCAAACACATGTGAGTTTCTCCTTCTTGCACGAGGCTGTATGTGTGTCTGGTACTCGTACTTCCTAATCAAAATTGTCCTCCTCGTCCCGTTTTCCCAGAAGCTGGTCGTTATCGACAAGAGCCAGCTCACGCCGTCCCTCGGTCCCAGCATCCTGGTGACGGAAGAGCGGTTTTCGGTGCACGACAAATATTTTGACGTCTAAGTAAGTGAAAGCTGTCCTTGGCTCCCTCTAAAAGAAGGATCAACAATGCGCTAACCCGCTTTACCACCTTGTCTCGCCTGCCGTGCTTGTAACTTCGCCAGAACCAGGACGACGAGGCTGGTCTGCTTCTTTTGCATCATTGCCTATAATGCGACATACTTTACGCACGGATATCTTACTTTAATCGCATACACATGTTTACAATATCTGCGAGTGAGCCCATTCGTGAATGGTTGCTTTGTGCTGCTGGACTGCACCTATGCAGTGTCTCGAATTGCTGTCACAATGTGTCTTAAGAGACGTCGAGTATCCTTCAGGTTTTTTGATCCAAAGAACCCCGTGAAAAGGTACTCGACACCCAGCAACTAATGTTCTCAACGATTCACTCCGCCTCGAACGAAGGTACCCAGCTGGGTATTCGCTTCGGCCACCCTGTTCCGGCCTCGTCTGCACTGTGGCATCCACCTGAGCCGTGTCGCAGTCACCTCAAGAGGTTCCCCAGTCAAGTTGCACATGCGATCCTGAACCTGACGGGCGCCTTTACGGAAAGCGACTGTACGTGTAACGGCGACGGGCCACGGCACCTGAACAACGCATGCCGACTTGCTCGGCAACAGCTCGTCTAACTGTGCCGCATGGCAACGCTTCGTTTGGCCGAACAAGATGCACACGCTAATCCGCACCCCTCAGCATTATGAGACACATGAGTAAGTTCAAATGCAGGGTGATAACTGAAGGCGAGAAAACGCGGACAGGATAGAGACGAGCCAAAGATGATACATTCGACATCAATCAAACAAGAGAGAAACGGAAGAGCAGAAAACAGGAGGAAAAAGAAAGCATACAAAAGAATAGAAAAGGAAGCGGCGCCGGAAGAAGCAAGACGGAAGGAGGAAACGCGGGGCATATACAGAGGGAACAAGACATTGAGCGGAGGGTGAGACAGAGGGGAACGGGCGCCTCGGATGGCGCTGCCGGTCGGCGCGGAGGGTTACGAGAGGTGCGGGGAGATGATCAGAAACCGATCCGGGTCGCGGGCGAGGCGGCTGCCGATGGCGGGCGCAGGCGGAACTCGGAGAGGAGACAGACGTGGCTGATAAGCGCCAGCAAAACGCATCAATTCTCTACTATGAAGAAAAGGAGAAGGGAAGGAGGGAATGCGACGCACTCTGACGGGAAGTGCGCGTTCGGGAAGCCGACGACTTTGGAGAGGTACGACGGGTCGACCTCGCCGAGCAGGCCCGTGACGCTGACAGAGTTGGTCGTGTACCAGATGTAGTCGATCACGCCCTCGAAGCCGGGGGTGTAGTTCGTCATCGGCAGCTCGCCGATGTTGGCGTACGCGCTTCGGAGCGGGAGCCGGTGGCCCATCCCGTCCGACGTGTAGTTGCCGTACACGTGGTCCATGAAGTCCTCGTGGTCTGCCGGAATGTCCCCAAAGTCAGCGGCAAGCCTTGCCGGGAGATCAGGATGACGACTGACCTCGCATGACCGTGCCCTTGCTCAAGAACTCGTACACGCCGGAGCTCGGAACACTGAGCGACCCCCACACCCATCTCAGCATTCTCTCCCTCCCACCATAACCGAGCACCTGGCAAAAAACAACACGCACCTGTTGAAGTCGCCACAAATGAGCGTTGGGATCTTGCTGCCGTCGCTGTACACGGGCGCGCGCGGGAAGCCCGGGGCAAGGTCGAGCTTGGGCGGCAGGAGTGCGAAGCGGTTCGCGATCTTCTCGATCTCGTCCATGAGCATCGCGACCTGGACGAGCTTGACGTCCCGGAACTCGGGGTTCCAGTGGATGTGCACGTTGGCGACGATCAGGCGCGAGCCGCTGTCCCGGTTCTCGAGCAGCGCGACGTTCGCGATGTTGTCCTTCGTCATGACGCGATTGAACATGTCCTGCATCGGGGGAAACAGCCGGACGGTCAGAACGCAGCGCCGGAGCGGCTGAGGGGCCAACGAGGAGAAGATGACGCACGTCAGACTTCTGGAAGTCCGGCCGTTGCATCGCGATCTGGTTGAACTCGACTACCTGGTTCTCGATGAGCTTGTACCTGTTAAGCCGACTCCCGCGAATCAGCGATCGGTTCCATGCATCCAGCTGCCGAGCATCCGAATGCGAAAGCAGCACGCACTTGGACACCTTGTAGAACGTCGCACAGCCGTCGACCCGTTTCCGCTCGGTCTCAGACATAGTCTTAGCGCGCGACTTCTGGCTGTACACGCCCTCGTAGTCCTGCTGCGAGAGGTGGTGCAGGAAGTAGTCCTCGTATTGCTCGATGTCGACCTCCTGCAATCGCAGCCAAACGAGCCCCATCAGCAACCACCACCGCAGGCCGAACCAGATAAATAGCCAACGCACCTGGAGACAAAGGATGTCGGCGCCATAGGACATGATCTCCTGCAGGATGAGCTCCTTTCGGTAGTCCCATGCGAGTGCCCATGACGGAGTCTGGGATAACGAGCCGGTCCCGTCCGTCAACATCTCCATTCCCGCAGGTTCCCAGTACCGAAAGGGGCACTCACGTATCCGTACATATGGCTCGTCGCATACTTGTCGCAGAGGATGTTGTAGCAGAGCATGCTGAACGTCTCCGCGGGCGGGTCGCCCTCCTTCGGCGCGAGCACGTCCGGCTCGATGGCAACCCACTCCCGCTCGGGCGGGGGCAGGGGCACGGGGCACGAGTCGCGGAGGTAGGCGATAAGCGCGGCGGTGCCGTCTTTCTGAATGACGGAGCGGAGGCTCTCCGCGAGCGGGTTGCCATCGATGCCGAGGAACTCGAGCTGGTGGAGCGTGCCGAGCTCAGGCGGGAGCGTGACGAGGTTGTTGTCGAAGAGGAGGAGCTCGCGGAGGTGGGTGAGCATGCCGAGCTCGGGCGGGAGGACGGAGAGGCCGTTGCCGGACGCGTCGAGGAGGACGAGGTTCGTGAGGCGCGAGATGTCCGGCGGGAGGGACGTGAGGTTGTTGTGGTTGATGAAGAGATTGGTGAGGAACGCGTAGGAGAAGAGCGAGGGCGAGAGCGTCTTGAGCTGCATCCCGCCCATGTCGATCGAGTGCCAGCCCTGCGCGGGGCCGCTGCTCGTTCGATCGGGCGCGGAGGTGGAGGACGGGTGGGCAGACGGCGTGGGAGGGGGGGAGGCGGACAAGTTGGAGGCAGTGTTTTTGTGGTTGCCGTTTATCAACGGCTTCGGGGTCGCGGTTCGGTTCGTGGGCGTCTTGGAGTTGGGGTCGAGGATGGCAATCGCACTGTTGGTCGTGCCGCGCTGAGCCAGAGCGGCCGCCCGGGCGCGGTGGTGAGGCGAAGAGGATGCTCGCGCGACCTGCAGGACAGACGAAATAGTTCATCAGTGTTCGCTCCTCGAACGGTGGTGTCGCACGAGCAGCCCCTGGCGAGATCCATCGCTCCACGCTTCCCGAGCCACGGGACCATCCCTCCAGGCAGGTTTGCGACGTGCTTCGACTCACCTCGGCCTTCACCAGTTGCTGTTGCCAATGCGGCCCTACGCCGTTGCCCACCGTGGGGGGGGTGGGCGCGCCAAGGGTGTTGCCCTGCTGGATCGCGGCCGGGCTATGGAGCGCGTGCTGCCCGCCCAGCGAGTGCGAGTGCGCATGACTCGGCGCGCCTGGGGGCTGGTACAGGCCGCCTGCGGGGCCATACGCGAGGTGCTGGCGGGTCCAGTCCTGCTGCGGGAAGCCGGCGAGCTTGTGGGCGAGGGAGGGGGAAGGCGTCGAGCCTGAGGGCTGATGGGAGTAGAACTGCATCGATCAGCGCAGCGGGGCGAGTGGGTGGTGGTGGTGGTGGGTGTGGGCGCGGTGGTGGGCAGGAGCAGAGGGAGATTCGGCGGGGAAGAACGGGGCATGGGGCGGCGGGGTTGGAAGGATAAGATGCGGGGGAGGGCGGCGCGATCAGGCTAGGATGCGAGTATCAATCGTCCGAGTCGCCGTTGAGCGCGTTCCTGTCGCCGTGGTGTCCGGTTCCGAGGCCTGAAACTAGGCGGATCGAATGGGTGGCGGGAGCAGGAGGAGGAGAAGGAGGAATGCAAGGAGCGTGAGGCGAGCGCGCGCAAAGCGATATGTGGTGAGTGTGGCGTGTATAGCACAGTTTGGTGCGGGAGAAGAGAATAATGGTCGTCGTCGTCGTTGTGGGTGTGTCGTCGATAATCAAGATGGCCAGCGAACGGGTTCAGACGAGTATGGGCGGCATAGCGAGCATGCGGGGGAGCGAGAGCACGACGTCGAGCGACTTGCAGGCCCCAAGGCTGGCGCTCAGGTTACGGTACGCGCGCCGGATATTTCAAGGGCCGCTTCGCCCAAAGGACCACCTTTTGCCTCCTTCGGTGACCACAAAGAGCACGGAATGCCGCGGGCTGTGCTTTGGGGGCGCAAACAATCGCAACAAATGTTCAAAGACCGTCAGTTTCGGTGTAGATTACCTGCCCGTGTGAGTTGGACGAGCGACGTGGCGAGTGGTGGCGAGCGTGCAGCTCGCAGGCATGACAGCCTGGCAGCCTGGTTTGCCGAAACTCTGTTTGCCTCTGAATCGTCTACCTGATTACAAACAAGTCAAAAAAGATGTCTTTCTCGGAAGCCTTGCACGAATCGAACAAAACGAGTAGCACAGTGCCCGAGTCATGAGAAAGTCGAATGCAATACCGACATCGAGAAGAGTCCAAAAAAGTTCAAGGTGCGTCCGTGCCTCTGAGAACCGGGCCGCGTTCTCACAGCTCCTTCAGCGCGCCCTCCAGCGCCTCCAACAAGATCTCCGCGTGCGCCCGCTCAAACACGAGCATCGTCCGAAGCCTGACGGCTCGCTCGCCGCAGCCGCCAATGTTGACCCCGCGCTTCTTGACGAGCGCGACGAGGCGGTCGCGCTGCGCGGCCGTCGGAAGGTCCCACGCGATGAAAGTGCCCTCGCCGTGCCCGCGGAGGTTGAGAAGCGGGTAGCGCTCGGAAAGCGAGCGCAGAGAGGCGTAGAGGTCGGAGCCGACGCGCGCGTTGTGCGGCACGAGAGAGTGCGTGGAAATGTAGTTGATCATGCTCCGAGCTTGCAGGGCGCGGATCGGGTCGCCCTGGGTGGGGAAGGGCGGGTTAGCTGTGGGCGTGGGAGGGTGAATTGGGAGGGCGCACCATCCAGGTGTTGAAGTCTGTGAAGCCGAGGGAAGGAAGAGTTAGCGATCTGGCCAAACGTGTACAGGGCAAGTGGCTTGACGCACTTCTGTAAGGCGCCGACGGACGCGTCTCGAGGTTGTGGAAAAATCCAGCGGCTTGAGCCTGCAGTGCACCTGTCAGACGCGTATCCAAAGCTAACGCATCAAAGCCGTGGCACTCCCCTTCTTGCTGAAAGTCACAAAGTCCGCGGGTGTCTCCAACTCCCACTTGTCATGCGCCCAGAACGTACCCGTAGCACCTATTCCCTCCATCCCCACATCAGCCTCTTCTTCATCCACACTGCCACCAGGCCGAGACGAACCGAACCCAGTCTGGACCTGCAATACCCAAAGCGCCTCAATCAGCGACACGCGACTGGCGAGAGCAAGAAAAGAAACCCGCACCTCATCAACGATCATGAACACGCCCTCGCGCTTGGTGATCTCCCGCAAGCCGCGGAAGAACGCAGGCGAGGCGTGGTTGTCGCCTCCCTCAGACTGGATAGGCTCAACGACGAGCGCTGCGACGGGCTTGGTCTGCTTCCTGTGCTCGCCAATGTACCACACACCGTCAGACTAGCTAGGGAAGGCAGGATACAGAAAGGCAAGGGAGCGACGCACGAAGCCTTGATGATCTGCTCAACCTCCGCGAGCGCGCGCGCCTCCGCCTCGGCGTTCTCCGGGGCATGCTCTTCGAGCGGGTACTTGACCTCCGGCCAGGAAGCGACGGGCCAGTCGAACGCGGGCACGCCGAGCTGTCCATTCAGATCCACACACGGTCAGCGGCGCCTCCCAGCAAGCAGGAAGGAAGGGATGGGAGAAGAAGGCGGACCTTGTGGATCGGCTTGCTGCGCGTGGTGGACAGCGAGCCAAACAGGCGGCCGTGGAAGGCCGTCTTGAACGAGAGGATGGACAGCTCGGGCGAGCCGGGCGAGGCGTTCTTCATGCAAGACTGGAGCTCCTCGTCGGAGAAGTCCAGGCCGCGCTCGCGGTCGCGGTAGGCCATCTACGTCGATGCTCTCAGGAGATCAGTCTCGCTTGTACCAAAGCATCAGATAGGGTGAAACGCACGAAAGCGGCTTTGTATGCGGACTCGTTCGAGCAGGAGCCGCACATGGCGGTGAAGAGCTGTGTGGGAGCATGTCAGTAAGTGCCTGTACCTTCACTGGGTGCAGGCGTGTATGTTGGAAGCGAAGGCGTACCTGGGTAAGGCCATTGGGCTTCACCTTCATCAACCCCTCGTCCAGCCAGCGCCGCCATTCCTGCGGCGGGAAGTTACCGAGCGCCGGGCGGTTCATGGCGGCGGTGATGAACTCATCCTGTGAGGTATTCGAATAGTGTGAGCGATGAAGAATCTGTTGTTCGGCTCGGAGGACTAATGCTGGACTGCGGGTGAGGACTTGGACGCACGGTCTTGGCCAGGGCGATGAGCTCGGGGTTGTTGTACCCGATAGCGATAGAAGCTGGCAGGTTGCCAATGAGAATCACCGCATCCGAAGAGTGGGAGCGTTCGGATTTTCTCACCAATCTGGAGAGTCCAGTCAGTCCCCCAGGCCTGAGTCTGACGCAGAAAGGAAGAAAGAAGACGCACTTGAGAGTAGCAGTCCAGCAGCGTGTTCCCATCCGCATCAACCACATAGTTCCCCTTGCTCTTCGTATAATCTTCCCGCCCACACCCCACCCCATCCCATTCTCAGCCACCTCCTCCCTTCCCTCCCCTTCCCCTCGTGGCCTCACTCCCAACTCACCGACTACGAAGTAGTTCGTCCGCTCGTCCTGGATCTCGCCGATCTGCCTGCTCAGCTCCAAGCTCCGCGGGCCAGGGAAGGTGGGCGTGACCATCCGCGGCGCGGCAGGCTCATCCGGGAAGAAGATGCTCCTGGAGTTCGGAGGGGGGGGCGGGGGCGCAGTGGAGGATAATGGGGAGGAGTGGACGGACGCGTCCGGCGTTGCAAGCCCGCGGGCGAGTCTGGGTGCGGAGGGCCGCAGGAGGGTCGCGCGGCGGAGGGAGTGCATGCTGGGCGTCCAAGTCAGATGTTCAGGACTAGATGTGGGTGGAGTTGGGGAGAGGAAAATGAATGGGGATTTGAGGAGGAGAAAGAGGGAACCGCGAAGACGTGCAGACACAAACCAGTGGCGGACTCGCTCTGGGTCGTCTCAGCCGAGCTTCGGTTGTTTGCCGAACCCGTTTCGCATGTGACAGTCGCATCGCAGCCGACGGTAATGTCAAAGTAGGTAGGTATTCGATACAAAGTGCATGCAATACCTGCAGAATATGACGAAGTGTGATGGGGTTGGTGAGGAGGATGGAGGAGGGCGCGCTTCAGTAGCGACGGCAGACACGCGACTTGGCATCAAGAAGACGGCGGGAATATGACTTTACAACCACCCGGTAGAAGCAATTTTACCCTCAGATGGACCGATTAACCGTCCGGAAGCCAGGTGCGAAACCGTGCGATGCTTCACGAGCCAGTCGTGAAAGCCTCACAGCCCAGCGTGCAATCAGAGCAGCTGTATTCGACAGCGAGCTTATATGGCCCACCAACCCATCACACCAGCCCAGAGCTCTCTGCAAAAGCGCCCTTGCGCGCCCTCGCCTCGCCCTCATCCCCACTTACGTCCTCCCCGTCCTCCTCCTCCTCCTCACCCGCAAGCTCCTCCTTCCAGAGCGCATAGATCTTCCGGCGATTCGCTTCCCGCGCCGTCTCCTTGCTCGCCTCCTCAAACAGAGCCCGCACGACGCCGCGGCGGATCTCGGCGTGCTCCGCCGGGAGCGCAGCGAGCAGGGCCGGGTACGGCGACTCGTCTTCGTCGGAGGAGGCGGCGGTGTCCGTCTTGCGACGCTTGGACGGGCGGCGGCTGGGGGCGGGTGGGGAGAGCGCGGAGAGAAGGGGAGAGAAGAGCGAGTTGCTGACGCGGTTGTAGGTCGTGTTGTTGGAGGTGTTGGCGAGGAGGACGGAGAACGGCTCGAGAAGACGTATCAGAGGCACCTGCCGTGGAGTGAGCTCGGCTCAGTCCCGTCGCGTTTCATTGACCGACACCTAGAAGGACACAGTAACTTACTTTTGGTCCTTCCTCGTCGTCCTCAGACGCATCGCGTGAGGCAATCGCCTTCTCCAGCTCTTGCAGGTACACATCTGCGAGGTGGTATGCCAGCGAGGTCGGCACTCTCGGATCGTCCCAGCTGCCCCGCCAACATCCTCAGCTGCCTGAACTGCCGCACTCTCGCCCAAAGAAAGACGTACCATAGCGGGCGCCCCTGCGCGCTCAGTACATCCACGTGCTTCGCCAGCTCCTTCTCGTTGTACCCTCCGCGCGCGAGCAGCCGGAACGTCGCGTTGACGTATCGGCGGATGAGCATGTAAAACTTGTCCAGCCTAGCCATTCCCTGCCTCTCATGAGCTCCCGATGCCACGGCGGGAAACAAGTGGGAGGAGAACGCACCTGAGCCTGTCGATCCCGCTCCACTCCCTAGTCATCGCCTCCCAGAACCCGTCCACGAACGCCCACGCGCCCGCATTCGGCAAGGCCGCCTTACCCTTGCCCTTGCTCGGCGTGACGCTCAGCACGAGCTCCGCGAGCTCGTTCGCGAGCGCCTGCTGCACGAGCGGCTTGTCCGACATCCAGAAGCCTACGTGCCGCGCCCTCCTCCCATTCAGCCTCTCCCAAAGAGAAATAAAGTATGGAGTGCACTGACAGTAGAAGATCCCCTTCCACAGCTTGGCCATCTCCACCTTGTCCAGCACCTGCGGCTTCTCGGACGAGAGGAACGCCGCGAGCGACTTGATCGCCTTGTCGCGCTGCTTCTTCTCGTTCGACGCGAGGTACTTGCCCAGCGGGGGCGCAGAGCCGTCCGCGGTTCCGGTGGAGGGCGGCATTGTGTTAATTAGCGTGTTGCGAGCTGATGTTGAGCTGAGAGATGGGTTTGGAGGGAAGACAAGGGGACCGAGAAGGAAATTCACTGATCAAGGTCACGTGACTGAAAATCTTTGTATGTTGCCAAAGAGTGGACCCCTGCCAGGGGAGACTGTCTCTCCAGTCTGACGAAAGCATCCTGGACAGCTCGTCCAGGATGGCAAGACACTTGGGTTATGTACACAAGAATTTAACATATTCGTCGTCATGTCTTCGTGCTGTAGGTAGTTTACCCCCACTCTCCAACCGACAAGGATTGCGAGTCCTCGTCTTCGCGCCGCACGCGTTGACCGTGCCGGCCCAGTTCCTCCTTGGGCAATCACTGCCCCAACGTGTACAGTAACAGCGGAGCAAGAAAACCTCAGAAGTACTGCATCAACTTCTCGCCAGTCCGCCGCTGGAGTACAGCCATAGGTGGAACATGACGTGACATCATGCTCCGCTGCACTTCGCAGATTAAAGTATTTCATGGGTCATGCTGCTCTTCATCCATCAACATAACTGAACTCTTCTTGATACCCTCACGTCCCTTACCAACATGGACGTATCCAACACCCCGAAGCTCTCCCGCTTCCTTCGGAAGACATAACCCCTCTCGCATTTCCTGGGCTACCGAACACCCACGTCGTCCAAGTCTCCTGACAAACCTGAGTCTTTGGATCAACCGCGGTTCTTTCTCCATTGAAGACAGACTCCATGGGGTGCAAAGTTAGAGGTGCGTTTACATAATCGATGTTTCTTTCTGTGTGAGTGCAACTCAGCGATCCGGGTTCCGTTTACTGGCAGCACATGTTCCAAAGTGTCGTGGGCGCCTTTATCGCCCTCGTTCTGCTTGGGCAGCTTCCAAAAGCTGCTCCTTTCAAACGACATGGGGCACCCACTCTGCTCGGAAGCTGTAAGTGATTCCGGGCAGTGAAGTACGAAGACGACGTTAACGTTTGCTAACGGGGCGAGCATTTTATGCAGTCGGAACTGGACTTGTGATCCAGTTCTCCCAATACGACTCTCCGCTGGCTCACGTATTTCTCAGACTAGCGATTCATGGTCGTATGGCTGATCGTTCCTTTACCACAGCCCCGCTCAATCCTCTTCGCGCACGCCTACTCTGCAATCTTCGCTGTATGCGCGCAACGCCTCGGCGCATATTCGTCGCACTACAATCCCCAAAACCAAGACGATCCCGAAGGTCTAGGATGGCTCGCGGGCGCGCTGGCTGTGGCGGTGTCGCTCTGGGTGATGCAGCTCACCAACACGGTCCACCCGCCCGGTAGAGCTTTCGCAGTGCTCGGCACGACGAGCAGCGGTGCGGTAAGGATGGGGGGGTGGTTCGTCCCTTATACCGGTATGTCAAGCATTTTGAAATAACATGACCTCTGGGTTTAGCTCTTCTGGGTCGCAATCGTTTCGTCGTGCGTTTTCATAGGGTGGACCGCTATCTGGAACAACTTGGGACGACGACGCTGGCCGCAGGTGAGCCGTCATATTTACAGTTGCACCGGCTCTTAACTCAATTTATCATGTTCACGCAGTATTGGATTTCTCCACATTTCATTCGGGGGGAGCGGATGGACAACCGTCATGGCGACGAGGACTCGGATATAGAGAGGAGATGAACGGAACCTTTATGCCATGCAACGTCTTTGACAGCGAACGCAATAGGTGCTCAAGACTCTGAAAGTATTCTTCTACTGAATGATGTTCACTCAGCTGTAGCGCTCGCTGGCAAGCGCATCTTTTCAACGGTCATCTACATTGTACAGTACTGGCTTCGCATTCCAGCAAGCTCGTTTCTCATTGCGTGCATTCTATAACCCTCAATTGTAGAAGCGATCTTCCAATACAATTATCCAGGGCAACTCAATTGCGTATCTCCAGCCTCGAGTCTAAGCTTCGCAGTCTCCTCGTGTGGCCCAGAGGAGAGTTGCCGCTCTCCCTTCTCCGCCTTCAAAGTCTCGCTCCAGGCTTTCTGAACCTGTGGTAGACGTAGCGCTTGAAGAGGTACTGCCTCAAATGAGAGTGAAGGGGAAGAAGGGATGCGCGGCGCAGGGCCATCGCACCATGACAACGTCAGTTCACACGCACTCACCGCAGTGACTTGAAGCTAAGCCCGTGCTGCAAAAAATCCAAAAATCTTGATTTTCTATATCACAAGAAGGACTTCTGAGCGTTGCCCGGCATGAAACGAGACACTACGTGCTTTGGGTGCCAGTCAGGACGGCCCATAAACCAACCTATTCATTCTACTCTTTCCTGCCCTCACCCTCCTTGGCGAACTGCTTCAGATCTTCCCCACCCTGCTCGAACTTCGCCAACTCGCTCTTCCACGGCTCCCACGCCTCCCCGTACTTCTCCACCAACCTCGCGAGATCCGCGCGCTGCTCCCTCTGTCCGGCCAGCGTCGTATCAACCATCGCGTCAGACATTGCTTGACAGTTGGTGGAGAAGATATGAGGACAGCGGCGTACCAGATGCTGCGGCAGTACGTCGTACACGTCGTCGAACATCTTGCTCAGCGCAGGCTTCGGTACCTTTTCCGCGGTCTGGAACGCCTTGAGCACGGCGGCGCGCTGGGACTTGCGCATCGCGTCCTCACGCTCGTCGGACCACCATCTGCGAGCGTCGAGGAAGCGACGGAGGCGGTGAAGAGGGTTGTCTGGAGGGAAGATGAGTACAATGGCGCGAGACCGGATTGACCTGGGTAAGCGAGACGTACCGATCTTCTTCCAGTTCTCGACGTCTGACATGGAGCGGTAGGCGGAAGAGTCGTCCGAGGTCGAGTGGTGACCGACGCTGTGCATCCGAACATGTCAGAGACAAGCGACGTCTGTATGCGGCGTCCGGGAAGAAAGTAAGCCGCACCGATACGTGATAGCCTCGACAAGCACTGTTATGAGCAACTGTCAATCAGGTCCCGCTCTCCGGAAAAGAGGAAATTGGCATTTTACCTGGCCTGCTCTCCTTCACCGCACGCTCCCTTGCAGCTTTGACAGCCCTGCGCACGGCAAACACGTCGTTGCCATCCACGCGCACAGTGGGGATGCCATATCCGGCACCACGGGCAGCCTGTCCGACATTCATTTATGTGAGTTCGAGAGGACTGCGAGAACGAGACGGGCGAAACGCACGATACCGTCGCCAGCATACTGCTCCGAGGCAGGCGTGCTGATTGCGAAGCCGTTGTTGCGGCAGAAGAACACGACCGCTGAGTCAATAAGCGGTGTTAGCAGAGCGCTATCGTCGCGAATCTCAAGCGCGACGTACCTCCCCCGAGCACGCTCGACATCTGCAGCCCTGCATGGAAATCGCCCTCGCTCGCCGCTCCTGCATCCCGTTCACCAGGATGAGCTATACCTGGCTTGCGGCATACTATGATAATGTACCTTCGCCGAAATAGCAGATCACCGCGTCCCGGTTCCTCCTCTGCGGATCGCGCTTGAGAGCGTACGCCGCGCCCGCGGCCTGCGGAATCTGCGTCGATAGCGGTGACGAGATGGTGTGGAAGCGGTACTCCGCAGATCCGAAGTGCTGAACGGTGGGACACCTTCAGCTGGGCATGACGCAGGGAAATGAGGGTGGTACACCCACAACTGGCATCTGCTTGCCGCCTGTTGAAGTGTCGAGTGCGTTCGAGAAGCACTGGTTCATGATGGAGGAGAGAGGAAAGTCGCGCCAGAGGAGGACCTGCCGATCGACGGGGAGGAGAGTGAGTGGCCGCGCGTTCGAGATGGCTGGAAGGGAAGTGCAGCGTACGCCCATCTCGCGGTATTGGCCGAACTGTGGAGCGAAAGCTTTATTAGTCCGAGGTTCAAAATAAACTTCTGCTTCAAAAAAGACTCACCACTTCATCTGTAGGTAGCATCGCAGAAGCCGAGCCGATGACGGACGCTTCCTCGCCATGGGAAGTCATGTAGAAACTGTAATTGAGATGCTCAGCATTTTGCACTACTTGTTATTGCTACTTTCAGAGGATGTACCTTATTCTGAGTGTCCCTCAACTAGTCGTCAGCCTCAGAGCGCTGAACCAGCTGGACTGAGCAGCGTACCGGCCTTGACGCTGGGAATTGAACAGGATGTTGTCGCAGGTTGGCAGAAGTTGCATGGTCTCATATCTACCAATTCCTCCAATTCTCAGCCCCAACTCCAAGCTTCGTCCCTCTCCTGCATACTCACAGCTTAACTGCCTCCTCCTCGCTGACCTGGTCCGCCCACCGAACACCCATCTCAGTTCCCCGACGTTGCATGAGAGCTCAGGTCACTCACATCTGGCTCCTCCGCACCCTCCAGCACCTGCCCATTCCCATCCAGCACTCTAAAAGTCTCGATGCCCTTCCCATCCATCCCTGCCCCGACAAATCGCAGCGAAGTCGTGAACGCTGATTGCGTGAGCGCGTTGGGCACCTCGCCCAGCGGTGCTACCGCCGAGGTCGCCAGAGTCCGCCGCAGAGCGGGGACCCGCTGCGGTATGTTCAGTCCGATACGCCTCATAATGTGCGTGCTCGCTGTTGGGCGTAATGAGAACATGGATGCCATTGACGAAACAAGAGGCGATGTCGCAGGCGCACAAGGTTTCGCGTCACGCGTGACTACGGCTAGATACGGCGCCGAGCCGGAGCAACAGCGGCAAGCAGAAGACCTCGCTTTCTTGCGGCAAAGCTCACTCTCGCGATTCTAACCGATGGAATAGTGACGCAAAAAAGGAAAGTGTATGCGAAAAATTCCACGCCCAATTCGTTCCATTACGTACTGCGATGAATGATCGTGGTTTGTCAAGTTCCGCTGGACTGCGGGAAAATCTTCCTCTCGAAATCGGCCCTCAGGACCAATATTGCTCGGCTATCTTTCCCTTCCACCATCATCTTCCATAATCCTCACAGCCTGTACGCGATTCAACCGATATAGCTGTTTTCAACGACCTTCCCAACGTGCTTCAAATCGTGGGACTCTGCTCGTCGATCCACGCACTCGCGCTCGTTTCTCCACGCCTTCGCGCCATCGCAAAACCGTTCTTGTACGAGTAAGGTGTTGCAGGACAAAGATGGCGGAGTCAACTTGGTCCCGGAGTTAGGAAGTATAAATGCGCTCTTACCCTCAATCGCCTATGGAATCAAGAAGATGTACCAGCTTCGGACCTTCTGCGTATCGTCAAGCTCGGCCCGACCCTTCAGATCTTCACTGAGCTGTACGCCGAAAATGGGGAACGTTTCCGTGAAGCTATTAAAGCGCCCTCGGCGCACCTCCTGGCAGGCTTTAGTTCGCTGCGGGAGCTCACGCTTGGATTAGTAGGGGTCTGTGCAGACGGGTACACCTCGGGCTTTCTGGTCTTGTACTTTAAGCTACCAAGTCTCCGCACGCTCTTCATTGATACCCTCAGATTGATGACGGACCGGGTGCAGCAGAGCTGGCTTCCTTCTGGGGGACTTCGCCGACCTCGAGTTGGGATACTGTCCACCCCGGATCACCCAAATGCAAGCGTTGCGAAGTAACTCGATGGTTTTGGTAATTGTTTGGAAGAATGAAGCTCGACCTAAGCGAGCGGCCCGCCCTTACTTCAGTTTGCACATCGAGCAAGCAGAATCCGTCCAGGCGTGATTGTGTGCATGAGAAGCGTGACGGGTATGCTCAGACTCTAAGACATTAAATGAAAAGCACGTCGAGACCGTATCTAGTTAAGGATGAAAATCTAGAAGGTCTAGCAATGGGGTATCTAGAAAAAGTCACCCGACGAGCGTGATTCAGCCGCAGTGTCTTCGCGATGCTCGACGTCGGGGAAGCGCGCCCCCTTCTCGCGTCCGCTCCGCGCGAAAGCTGCCGATGTCGCCGTCCACTCGCCTCCGGCGAGAGCTGCTTGGATGGCGTGTCTGTCGCCGTTGACGGCCGCGTCGTAGAGATCGGGGTTGTCCCGCTCGATCTCCTTGAGGTGGCGCTCCGCCTTCCACACGAACAAGCTCGTGTCGCCCCCGAAGAAGAGGACCATGCTCTCGAGCGTGCGTCCTGCCGTCTAGGGTAGCAGAGTCCAGACGATCGGGATGGGGACGACGTTGAGCTGTGACAGAATGTCAGCCTCTCAGCAGAATCTGCCGCAGCGTCGAGCGACGATTTGACTACCGACACTACCACGGTACGGGGAGCAGGGAAACTTACAAGAGCAAAGAGGAGGAAGGTCCAGTAAGTGATTGCCCTGGATAGAAAATAAGGCCGGGGCGGACGCGGGGAGAAGAAGGAGGGGAGAGAGAAGGGAAAAGGTGGGTTGGGATTGATCAGCTCAGCTTCGGGGAAGGTGTATGGAGGAAAATGGGTTACTTACTGGAAAAGGAAGGGTGTAATCTGCAGGTATTGAAAGGTCAGACGACTGCAGAAACGTAGAAGAGGGTAGATGGACGCGAACCTCTGTGATAACGCCGTTTCCGATGCTCCAACCAATAACAGAGTATGCGCCACCTTTCGCACTGATGAAATTTGGAAAAAATTCCGTAGGATACAAACCAAGGCCTAGAAAATCAACAAGTAAAAAAAAAACCCCGTAAATTGTCAGTCTATCAATGAAACGCAGGGCCAAGTTGCGAGCCGGCCAAGTTGCGACCTCGCGAGCTCGGTTGCACCCAACGCCGCAACCTCTAGCTAAGTTTTGCATCCCCTAGTGCAATAATACTTCAAATAGAACTCACAAAGTCAAGCAGGTGGCGCGGAAAGTAGAGGTGTACACGCTGCAAAGCCGTCCGTCAGCGCACTCCTTGGATCAGCAGCGGAAGCGCACTCACAAGACAAAAGTAGTGACGACGGCTCCCCACTTGGTTACGTCCTTTGTGGCCGTACATCAACGCGTATTTCGCGCAGAATGTGCACATGATGAGCGCAAAGGCCATGCCCCAAAAGCTGCACCGTGGTTTAGCCGAGATGCTCAACGCTTCGTTTGCAAGTATGCACAGTGTATTTCTACGCCCGACACGATCAAGAGTCACCGTAGGTATTAAAACACTGAACATATACGCCGTATCGTTGAATCCGGCGAGAAGAGAGGCTTTCTGCTCGGTGTAGCCAGCTTGCTCGAAGACCGTGGGCGCGTACACGGTCACCGTTGAGTTCTTGCCTGCCATGGAGGAGGAAATGGTTAACATGTCCGTGCACACTTTCAGCCGGACACCTTTCAAAGCGCGAAAGGACTTACAATGTTTGGATTAGGAGCGTAAGCCAGACACGACGCCGGACGTTGAGAGAGTCCTTCTTCGTGCTGCGGTCACATGGAAGTGTCAGCGGCGTGGAGGTAGTAGTAAACATAAATTCTAAGAGCTTCGGGAGGAATTCAGCATACACGCGAGCGGACATCTGGAAACGCAGAGATCACACTAGCATTCACGCTGCTTTCCTCGCCTCATCTCTAAACGATTTACTCACCATCCACGTGATTTTCATTGCAGAAGACTGCAAAGCCACCTGCGATTGCGGACCCGATTGTGTCAGAACGCCCGTCGCCCATGGGGAGGAAGAGAAGAACGTCACACCCAGCGTCGCCCACAAGCACGCGATGATGACCCTTCGCACACGTCCGATTTTGTCTCCGAAATAGCCTCTCTATCGATGTAACCCAGTATTTGGTCCAAGTTAGACGGCCGCTCTTCTGCCAATTTGGGAGATGCACGTACACCATACGCGCCTATCCAGGTTCCGAGGTAGTAGATCTGCGGAAGCCAGTTTGTGAGCAACATCGTATCTAATGTGACTGACCGCAACAGAAACGACTGGAGGCGCATAAAGTATTAGAAGACGTCCGGCTTCAGCTTGCAGGACCGGCGACACTCACCCACGCAGGCAGCGTCGCGCGATGTTTCGAGGCCAGCGCCACGCTTGTATCCCCCTGGGGCGCTGTCGTCAGGCTGAACACTGCTGTCTGTGGGATCACTCATCCAGTTGAGCCTTTTGCCGAGAAGAATTCCTGCTGTCAAGACTTACCCCAGCCCATGAGCCTCAGGTAGTCCGGCTGTGAGCGCCCGAGCGAGATCAGCTTCAGCCTCGCTCCGTGTCGACTGCGTCTGAGACTCACCGTGATGTTGACGCCTGAAGAGCATTGAGCACAACGGCTTCAGTAAGATCATAATTCCGGGACATTCCACAGCCCATTGGAGCTTACAAGACATGACACCCTAAGGAGAGAGGCACGGTTTCAGAAGCTGCGACGGTGCCGAGAGTGAGATGGAAACTAACCTGGTCGTAGCCGCTGCGAACATGACACAAAGTATCGGCGAGATTCCGCAACGCCCAATGCTACGCCACGCACTAGAACAGAATCGCAAGACCGCCCATGCCTGTCCCAGAAATCAGCATGCGGTACATTCCAGCCGCCACACAACCACTCACCCTGGATGGCCCAGTACATCATCTTGCCTGTCAGCGGCAGGTTGTTGCGGTCGTACCGCCCGGGGAGGTATTTTTCCCATCATGGCATCGGAGGGGGAGACGTAGACATGGGATAGTTTCGACGCTTGCTCGGCGCCTTGGGCTTCTCGACTTGCGAGGAAGTCGATGGATCTGTCGAGGGACGCCCGCGAAGGTGGCGATGGCGGGGCCGTGCCGCCTTTCTTGCTATCGTGGGCCAATGTTGGGTTGAGTGCTTGGGTGAGGATAAAGGTGAAAAATGGGGGTAAAAGAAGAATCTTCGTGTGCGGTTCCGGGCTTAAGAGGACGGGACGGTATGGCAATGACGATGCAGCTGCCAGGCAGGGACTCTGGCGGATCGCCCGCTCGGAGCGTAGTCCCTGGCAGCCCCTTGCGCAAATTCCGGGCCGATATCGGTTGATTTGTGTCTACCCCCATATATTTTCGGCTGGTCCATCTTCGCCGGCCCCGCGGGGCATGAGGGAGTCGAGCGGGGGAGTCGAGCGGAATGCGAGGACCGTCCGGGGGAGGGGCAATAATAGACAATCACTCCTCTCCGCAACGGTTGGAGCGTGTCTGTTGTCGACCAACAACGCCAGCGCCCACATACGGGTTCTGGAGATGTGCGACTGTGTTCGAATGTTCTCGCCCATCATTCAACTTCGCGGACGCCGACGACGTACCTGTAACTACATGTCGTAACGACGACCCGTATGCGGCGCCGCTGGCACGAAGCGGTCACTGATGTTGATCACCCTCAGGCCTACGAAGGATTCATGAAGATGTACGAGAGATTACAAGGATCTCAGAAGCTTCCCAGGTCACACATATACGGTGGTCTCTTGAGGTCTTTGAAGGCCACTCGACACTCGAATACCAAATCGGAGTTCGTCCTCGACACTGAAACGGCTTCATGCAGCAGGCACCACAGTTTGGCGTTTCACGCAGGTTCATTCGTCTGAGAAAAGGTTATGTGCGAGGGTCATCCACGGTACATGTGGGGATGGCTTTGCCGAATAGCCGACAACACTTTCGGGCGCCCGTCCGGCGGCGTCGCCCTTTCATCTCGACGCTCCTCCTCCGCTGCTGCTCTTGACAAACCCCGGCTTCTCGCCGTCAGATACCCGGTCTTCCACCAGATCACACTCGTTATGGCCCAAGCTACGCCTCCCAAGCCCAAGCTGAGCACCCCTGAGAGCTTCGTTTGCGGCGCCGTCGCGTCCTGGTGCGTCTTCTGGGTGGTCTTCTCTCTTCGGCATCGCTGATCCGGCAAGCCGGAGAATAGCATGGCGGTGACTTGCACGAATCCCATGGAGGTGAGTTCCAAAGCACTATCCGCTATAGATTTTGAATGCTTACCGTTACTGTTTGCGTAGCTCTGCAAAACTAGATGTTCGTCAGATCTGTCCAGCGCCGCTAGATACGGCCTCCGCTGACGAAGCACGCTCGCTATAGTGCAGCTACAAGGCGAGCTCGCGAAGGATGCACCCAGGGTGTACCGGAACGTCGGGGACGTGTTCGTGAAGACGTGGCGGAATGAGGGGCTTAGGGGCTTGCAGCGGGGGTTGGGGCCGGGTGTGAGTCATTCCCATCTGATTGCGAGGCTCTGCGTGTGCTGACGACCGAAGAACAGTACAGTATGTTCATCTTGACCAACGCACCGTCTTCTAGCGCTTCCTAATGCTGGGGAACTATAGTCTATCAAACGTTCTTGAACGGCTGCCGTCTCGGTACATGCTACGAACTCATCAGATGTGTCTGGTCCTCTCGGCTCACGCTTCATGGCACATGGCACAGGCTTCTACGAGCCGGTCCGACAGCAGTTGAATAGGCTTGTCGGTCGCGACCCGCATTCCACTTCTGCTCTCACGTCCGTCGCGGCTGGTGTCGTCTCTGGCGCATGTGGCGGTCAGTCTTCATCTCGCTTCGCTTATCTTGGAAGACGCCCCTGCTGACTGATGCTGCGCGCGAACAATAACAGCGGCGTCCGGCAACCCGTTCTACCTTGTCAAGGCGCGCATGCAGGCGTACTCTCCCATCCTGCCGGTGGGCACGCAGCACAACTACAAGAACGGCTTCGACGCGCTCCGGACCATCTTCCGTGCCGAGGGCGTGCGCGGATTTGTGCGCGGCGTGGACGCCGCTATTTTGCGGACGTGCATGGGCTCTTCGGTGAGTCTCTTCCACAAGGCCCCGAAATTGGTCTGAATTTGATCGGTTGACACGATGTAACGCAGGTCCAACTGCCTACGTACATTGCCGCCAAAAACTACTTCGCCAGCCAGGGCTGGCTCCCCGCCGACAGCGTTGCCAACTTTCTAGTCTCCTCCTCCATCTCCGGCGCTTGCGTCTGCCTCGTCAGTCCTTTCGCCGTGCTTTGCCCCGTCGCGACATTCGTCCAGCGAGCTGACACGCGCCTCGAACGCAGATGATGCAACCGCCCGACACGGCGCTCACGCGCGTGTACAACCAGCCGCTCAAGACGCTCCCCGACGGCCGCAAGGTGGGCGCGCTGTACAAGAACCCGATAGACTGTCTTTGGAAGACGCTCAAGGCCGAGGGCCCCGGTGGGTGGTACAAGGGTGCGTCCTTCTGCCCACTCAGCCCCTCAGCGCAAGCCTGCACCCACACCCTCGCTTTGCGCACAGGCACGACCGCTCAGTTCCTTCGTATTGCACCGCATACCATGTGGGTCCTTGCGTCTTTTAATACCGCATGGCTTGTAGTCGCTGACACCTTGGCGGACGCGCAGCCTCTGCCTGGTGCTGAACGACGTTATCGTCGGCTGGTACTCGTCGATCAAAGGCTAATTACTCCGTGCATTTCATGGACTGGACATGCATTCATATAGAGGTCCAGCTTAACCCTGGGATACGCCTTGGTGTTTGCATTACAATCCGTCCGCGCCTCGGAAGGCACCCTTGCGGTTCTGTTGATCAACTCGCGTATCTTTCGGGACCGCGACTACAGCAATCGGCCATCTACTCAACGGCGGATGGAACCTCCGTCAGAAACAAGCATCCACGCAGCAACCTCGATACTGACCGCGCTCAGCCTGCGGTTGTACCCTTAATCGTCCTCCGCACCCCGCCCGCCTTTCTCCGCGCTGATACTCTACAATCAGCTCAGCACTGCAGTCGTACAAAGCTTCGCTGATCTGTCCGGTGAACCGCACAAAACTGTAAAGCACTATGAGTCTTGGTCTTCTACAGGGCGAGCGTGGCTGTTGCTGCCGCTGATTTCACCACCACTTCAAAAAAGAGTTACGCCCCCAGCTCCAGCATGCTGGTAAGTTCGCATCTGTTTGAAGCAGGCACGCAAGGAGTACAACATTGTCCTGGGCGGCGTTCGAAGTGCTTGGTGGGCGCTTCTTGGCCGGAGAGGCTCGAAATGGAACGGACTCTGTGTTGCAAACGGTCTGGGGTCGGAAGAATCCGACGCATGAGTGATGTCGGCTCTTTCCACTTCATCCCATATTGCAATTTGCATTATTCTGCTTTCACCAGCGCAAGTCTGCGATGTTTTTGTGGGGAGATCAGGCATGGGCTTCAAACAGTCGCGTCTCAGAATCGAGACAGTGTCGGCTTGATGATGACTTTTTGTATGACCTGAAAGGCATTTATTGGCTGGACTCATCCAATCCGCCTTGGGTATAGAACTGCGTTACTGCGTTTTACTTCAAGCTGGCCCGGACCGAGAAGGGAGGAGCGAACGGACTGAACAGCGACCTTTGTCCAATCAGCAATTCATGAACTGAACCGTCGCAGGGCATGTTCTAAAGGGAAGTGAGCGTGGTCATCCGGTTCAGATTGGATGAACTCAATGCAAGGGAGCTTTGCCAGATTCTATATTAATGCAGGAGCCGCCACGGCCCCGATGCCTTTATGTGTGGCTCGACGGAGCTTAGCTTCAAGTGACATTCAAGCGCTCAAACAGGAACTCCGCACCGTCGAGGAGCTGAGGAAGCGCAACACGGCAGGCGTAGCCTGGGTTGCGTTGAGGGGAAGGTGAGCGTCGCCGTTGATCTGCCTCATCTCCCATCATCTGCATTTTGCTGTACATCTGACGGAGGTTTTTGATATCTCGCAGGTCTACGACCTGACGGGGTTACTCTCCAAGCACTCCGGCGACAGGGACATCCTCCTCTACGCTGCCGGCAAGGACGTCACGCCATTGTTCGAGAGCACGCACGATGCGGCGTTGGGCAGGATTCTCAAAAAACACTTCATTGGAAATCTCGTTGGGCAGGACCTACCCGGGTTCCCCGAGCCTGACGCCTTCGCAGTGACTCTCAGAGCAGTGCGCCTCCCTGTCCTGAAGATTGGCTCCATTCAGTGGGCACCAGGGCTGATCTGTTTCGTCTCCAATTCTACAGCGCGCTTGGGCATACTTCAAACCTCGCAACATCGAGCCCAAACACTGCCCGCGCAGCTTCATCCGCTACGCTTCGTCCTTGCGTCCTTCGCAGCGCTCGCGGCGCTGCAGTGGTCTGCGCTCGCACGCTCATCCGCCTAGGTGTTCTAAGGCACGGCGGTCCTCTACGGTCTGTCGCATGTGCAGTGGTCCCTCACTGCTATACACGACGGCCGCCATGGTGCGGGCACGTCCCAAGGGTCTGAGAGTGGCTCACTGCGGAGAACGACTGCTTCACGGGTGCTCGGGAACGATGTGGTGCGTTGGGGTGTGCTGGGTGTGCTGTTGTCCGAGGGTAAGAGTTGACAGTCGGAAGATTGCAGGATATATAAGCATGTTCTGTCTCAACCACTCGTACACGAACGTCGAGGGACACTTTGTAGGGTCATTGTCAAGGCACACTGGTCTGTCTCTCGAGTCCGTTTGAACATAACGAAAGAAAATATATAATGAGAGCTATTGGAAGGCCCCTAAGAGGGGCTTTGCGCACGGTTGTCCGTGGACGACGGCGTTCACGTGGAGGCTTAACTTCTAGGCGGTACACCATGTCTTTCCGCAGATCGCGCAGGCGCATTACCCCGCTATTGCACCGATCGTTAGGGACACTGCCAAGGAGTTCGGGGTCAAGTACGAGATTGTGCGTGGCCTTTCTGAATCTCGTGGATGGGAGTCTTGCGACTCACATGCGCTGGGTGGAACTACTCTGGGTCGCAGAAAAACATACTGTGGCAGGCCATTGGCGGGCATATCGGCTTGCTGAAGATCATGGGCACAACGCCAGACACGAGCATATGTGACCGATTCATGTACACGAAGTTCTAAAGATTTCCCAGAGGTAGTGACTGCCTTTACTGTGCCTCGACAGCTGTGCCCATAGCATCATGGCAACGGTGGGGCTTTCGACACCACGCTCTCGCACTACTGGCAAAGAGTAGGTCGAGTGGCCTGGGCTGAGTGCGCCCATTTGCCATGAAAACAAAATGGGGCGTTGTTTTAATTTTAGGGAGAAACGGTAGCAAGGCGGGATCCTCCTCCGCACAGCGATTTAGGTCACGCACAAGGTACGTGAGCAGAGTCTTCGCGAGTACCTCAGGCCCGTACTTCTGTAGGACACCTAGCTCTGGCTGACGAAGGAAAGAAGGTACCCTATGCATCCTTGAAACCCCTTTGATGGCGCCGAGGAATGCCTGAAAGTCGCCTGCCAGGGTTGTACCTTTCACCGGGTGCGACTGTGCACGAGGCTGAGCAGCATCACCGGAGAAGAGCTGGTTGCCAACCCGAGATGGCGTCCATACCCTGGACCATCTAAGGAGTATTTCTCCACTTTGTCTAACACCATCACACCTGACAGACGTTCAGTCGGCTGCTGTTTGGAACCCATGCATCACAGCCAGCCTGTCGAAGCGTGCTCCAACTGCAGGCCATCGCCACCCTCGGAAATCCCCATGAGACTGAAACGAAGCATGATTACCCGTTATCATATCATACACATAGCCTTCGGTTCTCCGCTGAGGGCAAGAGAGGAAGGCAGGAGCGACGGTGGGACCGCTGATCGCTGAGTACCAGTGGCCGCTGGATGGCACGGGATGCGTGGCGGGAGCGGGGCTCTTTCTTTTTTTATGGTGGGTCTCGAAGTGGACTGGAGATGGGATTTTGGCAGTATGAGTGCCTGCGATGCATTTTCATTGACTCGCTAGCAGTGTCGGGACAACGATAGGGCTTCCGGGAGCGTCAGTCGTTGAACGTATTTGAAGAAATACGGCTGGGATATGACAATATTGTCTCGGCCGTTATATATTTGCGTGCACGGCGTGCAGGTCTGGGAGGTCCGTCTGGAGATGCTCAACCTTGAACACTGCCTCATTGCCGTGCGAGTGAGTGTCCTAGTGTTCAAGTTCTTCAGCTTACTAGGCCCCCCAGTGCCGTTAGTAGTTTTCGTCCTGATCATATCGTCTGAAAGTCAGTTTGAGTCGGTGCTTCCTCACGAACAGAAGCGGCAGCAGCAGCAAGCCTCGAGGTGCGATGGCTGCATGCCTTCATTCATTAGTCCATTAGTGGCGGTTACTGAAAGGCCCGAGCAGCGTATTCCGATCGCCAGCCCATCCACGCCAGCCGGTAGTTCGGGGTGAGGACGTGCGACGTCGCAAGTGCAGACTTTTATGAGCAGTGCCCCTGTCAGTCGCAGCGTTCGGAAACACCAACAACATCAACTTCCTCCCAACGAGTCTCTCCCAGCCTGTGCACTGTTTGTCTGCAAGTTCAGTAGGAGGCTGTGCAGAGATGTCGAACGAAACCTTGCAGGCATTAGCGTTCGGCGTGCGTAGGATAGAAAGCACGAGAGTGTTTGTCGTTAGCCTTGCGCTGCTCGCCCTCTTCGCCTCTCGCCCCCTCGTCATCCCAGCCTCTGGCGCTCCCTGACAATCTGTGTCTCTCTCCTGTCTCTCGCCTTCCCGCCTGCCGACCGACCAAGTTCCATCTCCGACGACATCCCTGCTCCCGCCCTTGCCGACCGCGTCGACGCGCTTCCTCGCCGCCCCAGCCCATCCTTCACAGCCTCCTCCCGCGCTCCTAGCACCAAATTCACTTTCGTCTTCTCTCACGCCTTTCGACGTTCGACTCGGCTGCTCTGCCCTGCCTTCTCTTACACTTTCATCTCTCTCAGAAACCCACTTCAATCTCAATCACGCCGCCTGATTGATTGAGCGCGCGCCCATGGCCCGACCGTTCGACCTCCGCCTGGCGCTCTCGCCGCTCCTCTTCCTCGTCACGCTCGTCATCGCCTTCGTCGCCTGGTTCACCGCCTTCATCGGCCAGGCCGTCACCGAGGCGCAGAGCGACATCGCTCGCGGGTCGGCCGTGGGCGTCGGGTGGTTTGCTATCTTGTGCGTCGGGAGCGTTCGGGTTCAGAGCAGGGGAGGGGGCGGTACTGACGCTGTGTCTTGGGGCGCGTGAAGCTTGGAACTGTTCTTGATTGTTGGGGTCGTGATTACGCTCGGGACGGACTCGATTGCGGCATCACGATTCCAGGTGCGCGCTCTTGTCCCCTCCCCCACCCCCTGCCAGAGGAGTAGACTCAACCTCCCTCGCCCCGCAGCTCGCCGCCTTCCTCGCCGTCGCCCTGGTGTTCTCCGTCTCCCTCACAAACACCAGCATCTACTCCACCCTCCGCTCCCAGCAAGCCATCGGCGCAGGCTACCTTCTCCTCTCCTTCGTGAACGTGCGTCCTCCCCTAACTCCCCTTCCGCCCTCCTCCCTCCCCTCCTCACCCCCCCTTTCCCAAATCAGATCATCTGGCTCCTCTACTTCACGACTGAAGCCGACACCCTGCTCGCGCACCTCTTCTCCCTCACCTCCGCCCCTCCCCCGCCCGCAACATCCTTCTCCGCAACAGGCGGCAAGCGCACGTCCTCCACCAACGGCTTCGCGTCCAAGCCGGCCCGCGCGAGCTCAGTGCGGAGCGGGTACGACTCGCACTCGCACTCTCACCACCTCGACGGCGGGCTCGCGTCCACGTACGGAGGGACTACCGTTGGGGGCGCGTCCGCCGTGGGCGGGCCGAACGGGTACGCGGTGGGTGGGGCGGGACCCGGCGCGCAGAGTCTGGGTGGGCCGCCCAGCTCGCATGCTACGGGAACGCATGTGAATGAACCGCTCATGGCTGGCGCTGGGCCGGAGGAGGACCTGCCGAAG
>JTLS01000142.1:0-28865 GCA_000826855.1 Basidioascus undulatus | reverse complement strand
CCGATCTATACTGCAGTGCGGTTGTCCTTGAATTTCTCTCCCAATCTTTCCACCAGCCCGACCGCGAACCCAAGCGCCCACGCCCCTCCACGCTCGAAGACCCCGACCCCGCATCCTCCTCCGACGCCGAGTCCGTCATCTACACCACCTCCGCCGCCTCCGCCTCTGCACGAAAACTCCCCGTCCCGGGCGGGAAGCGCGCGCGGATCCTCGGGCGCGTCCCGAGCGGGTCCGGGCTGCGAGTGGGGAGGACGGTCACGGAGGCGGAGGCGGAGGCAGAGGCGGAGGAGGAGGACGAGGAGCGGGGAGGAGGAGGAGAAGGTGAGGGCGCAAAGGGGGCAGGGGATGGGGAGGAAGACGGGGATAGTGATTCGTTTGATGACTGGGCGTTGGAGCTGGAGGGGGGACTGTCGTGAGCTTGGAGGGGAGGGGATGGGAGGGGGCGGTGTACGCGATGTTGTGTTACTGTTTATGTGTTTCGTTTGTTGTATATTATGCGATGAAGTTGGACCGAGGAACACGGTGACTGTGTGCCATGTGGATTTGACGTTTGGGGCGTGCTTGATTTCACCTCTCACTCACTGGGATGGTTCAGGCTCCGCCAATCGCTTTTGCAACAGGAAGGCCGGCGACTGAAAGCTGATGCTGAAGCATGGGTCTGCAGAAGGTGAGCTGGATTTTACAGCACATTAATATCTCTCCCGTCGTCTGAAAGGGCGGATGTGAGCGCGAGGGAACTCGGAGATTCGGCATTCCCAGCGGGTTGCCTGTGCGCTCTCATGAGTGTACTATGCAAAAGACAGGCTGTCGCAATGAGACACATGAACGCTTCAATTAACAGAGGCATGCATCCCAATCTACTCTCGAGCACCTCCTAACCTGTGCGGCAAAAGCTCAAAAGTGTTCCGGCTCCCGTGCTATGTTACCTCAAAGCTTCAGCTGACCCTGAGCAACGCACCAAAGACGAGTTGAGTTTCACACCAGCTGCCGCGCACGCATCCCGCACCGCACCCGACTCGCGGACCTTGTCCGCGTACTCCTGCCTCGACGTCCGGAACGTGACCGTCTGCAGCCTCAGCGCGTAGACGTCCCTGCTGGCGATGTACTGCGCGAGCTCCGCAAGGGCGGTGGGCTGCCTCTGGAAATTGGGCGGACGGAGATGCACGTCGAGCGCGTGGACCGAGAGCAACTTGATCGGGCTGCCCCGAAGCGCTTGTGCCACCCTAAGATAGCGCCGAGCGTCCTACCGGCCGAGACAGCGACCCGACGTAGCGCGGTGAACTCCGCGAGCCCAGGAGAGGTCGTCGAAGTCGGCTGAGATGAGCGAAAGCTCGACGAGGGTCGAGTGCGATGGACCCAGCAGCGCGTGCAGCACAAGGCGGCTGTCGGTCTCGAACAGCATGTCCCCGCCATAGAAAGTGAGAGTTTTGAGCGTGCGCGGGAAGCTCAGGATGCCGGAGAGGAGGTCTTCTGCTTCCTCCTGCCTTTCGGGCTCGATGAATCCCGGGTGGCGGAGCTCGAGGTGCTCGACCGTTGACGTGTGCGCCTGGCGCGCGAGGATGACCGGGTTGTCGCCGTCGTATTCATCGTAATCACCTTCATGGAGAAGCTCCTAATTGATGATGAGCGATCGAAGAGCCGGCAAGGCAAAAGCCGGCGCCACCTCAGCTATGTTACAAGCGGCGTAGTCGAGCGAGGGAAGCGTGCGGAGCGCGCGCGGGAGGGCGTCCGCCGGGGCGCAAAGAAGCTCTTCAAGGGCTGTTTGAGATGTTGGATATTGGGAGGAATTCGAGGATCTCGGCGACGGCATTGCGCGCCTCCGACTTGGCAGCGTAGACCGCCGGACCATCCTGCATGACGATACGGCCGTCGACGATATCGAACGGCAACCCGAACACCGTGTTTTCGAGGGTCTGCACGAGAGACGCACGATCTGGACGGATATGAATGGAGCGCAAGAATGTTGGTGCGTTGTTGGCGGTAAATTCTGGGTTGCGGTAAAGGAGCGGGTCGAAGAGCGCATGGAAGCGGCGCGAAAGACTCGGAAAGCGCCCGAGGGTGCGATGTGGAATCCAGATTTGAATAGCGTGAGAGACGATGTCGAGTAAGGTTTCGTCAGGGAGTACTACAGTGAGCTTCGCCATGATCAGGAAGAGATGGACGTGATGGAAGAGTGGGAGGGAAGGTGGGAGGAGGGAGACGTCCAAGGGGCGGACTGAAATCGAAAGTCCAATATGTGGCGAGCCAGACTTCTGATAAGCGGGCAAGCCCATGCACACCGGAGCCCACAGACGTCCTTCCAGGTTCTTCGCTGCTTCATAGTGTATGAAAGTATTTGAACCGCCGGAAGGAGAGGAGGTACCCCATTCATAAAGTTGCAGGAAGTAGCAGCGGCACGGTCCTGGCCTCCTCGACATTCTTACCCTTTAGATGTCAGCTCTGCGACGCTCGGCAAGAACCTGCACCCCTGTTCCCGTCATCACTTCCAGTACATGATTCGCGTCTGTTCGCAGAGATGCAGTACCGACATAGAAGAGATCGGTTTGTTCGACCAAGATACACGAACTGAATGGACTGACTTATACGGAAATGCTGCCTCGTATCAGCCAGTGAAAAAAAAAAGCAACTGCGTGTAGGATCGTTGTATACCCCTGCACCGTTCTGTTCCTCGGCAAGCCGGTGGGTCCCAAATGCCCTCTTAAAACATTACAGAGCAGAACAGCACACATCTCTCTTGCTACAGCCTGTGCTGATTACCAGGGGCCTCGTAGCCTGTCTGACGAGGCGAACTGGACCTCAGATATAATATAGGACAATTTAACGGATAAGGCGCATCAGAAATAACCACAAGAAGCAGTAGCGAAGAGCCCATTAGTAGCGAACGGCCTTCTGGTGCAGTTTCGGAAGCTACAGGCCAGTCGACGAGGCTGTGCAGCATGCGTTGCCTTCGACTCTCCGCAAGACGCTTACCACTCCAAAAGCCCTTCATGCCCTGTATGAGCATATGAGCTTCAGGGCAGCATTCCCAGATCATGCTCCCGGGCTATGGGACTCAGTGGCCAGGCTGGGCTGGGTAATAAATCTAGGCTCATACGCTGTTCGTGTCTTTCACGAATCAGAAGAAGTGTTCATACCAAAAGGGCCCGTGTAATCAAACAGGTGCAGCCAGAATATTGATCGCAACCTGCAATCACCGACCTTCCCCGACAGCGTGCGCCGCGCAGTGCGACGGCGCATGGGATGCTGGTGCTCGGCCGGATCGCTCTCACAGCCTCGATCGCTTTTGTTGACAGAACGGGAGTTCAGAAGATTCTGGAGCTTATTGTATGTGAGCAGCTTGTGGCACGGGCTGCTCTTAGGCGAGAGCTCGCCAGTCTTCAGCGGTAGGGGAACAGAGCAGGCACGGAAGCGACCCGCGTCCGCCGTCTTGAGGTCCTTGACAAGAACGACACGTGGTTACCCTAACCCAGAGCTCTTTCGCAGGTATCCCAGACGCTACCTCCAGGGCAAGCGAAATAGTAGAGTGGAGATATTCATATCGGACCGAAGCTCATCACACTAGTCTTGCTCGCCGCTCTCCCAGAACCGACATATCGCAAACGAAACACATCGACAACTCTGACACATCTAAAACCTGCGTAGATCACCAGGCGAACGACTCGGCGTGGAGCCAGACGTCGCTCTTCCCAGGCAGCGCGCCGCGCGCGAGGTCAAGCTCGAGCGCAGCGGCCGCGTTGGTCGCGTCAAAGTTGAGCGAGGGCGGGCCGCAGACTGCGAGGGCGTTGACGGCATATCAGCATGTGAGCATGGACCGAATCAACACAGGGGCACATAAAGCCTCGGGAAGCACGTACCGGCGATCCCGAGTCTGGTCCCGGGGGCGGTGGATGCCGCCTCCCGCAGGAGAGCGGGGACGTCGGGGCGCCCGCTTTCGATGCGGTAGAGGGGCTTGCTGGCATTATCGCGCGCCTCGAGCGTGTCCAGCGCGGGCGAGACGTCGTCCAGCTCCGCAGACTTGTCTGCGTCGGCTTCGACGGAGGACTCCGCGCCCGCACCGTGGCCCGTAGCGTGCACCGTGATGGAGACGTTGCTGAACGACGCGAGCTGCGAAAGGCGTTCAAACGTCGGTGCGAACCAGGCGATGCAGTCTGCAGTCTCGGCGTTCAGGGTACAGGCGGGAAGGGAACCAACCGTAAGGAGACGCACCCTCGTCCTTGACCGCCCACACAAGCTTGACCTCCCTGCATGACCCCGCGCCCTCCTCCATGGCCCTGACAAGCTGGAGCAGCACGCCGACGACAAACGTCGCGCCCGCACCGCCCGCGACGAGGAGGACCGTGTCGTACGACTCCATCGGGCGCGGCAGGCCGCCGTACGGCCCGTCGATAAGAATCGGCGCGCCGGACTTGAGCCCACCGCTTGCGAGGCGGCGTGTGATGCCTGAGCGCGTGCGCGCGAGGAGGACGAGCGTGTTCGAGTGCGAATGCAGGTTGAGCGAGGGGAGGGAGGCGACGGTAAAGGGGTGGGATTGCTAGTATTTGGCTTGTCAGTATGTGTGCTAGACGAAACAGGTGAGGATGAGGGAGTACGAGTGGGTTGATCGTAGGCAGACGCAGGTAGACGTGCTGCCCCGCCGTCCAGCGCAAGGGCGTTTCAATCGTGAGGCGCGTCATGCCCGCCGGGAGCGCCTCAACCGTCGCGCGGCTGAAGCGGAACTCGTTCGCCCACAGCATGATAAGGATGCGGCCGAAGAATGACCAGGCGAGGGCGCCGACGGAGACGTAGCTGCAAGCACTGTGAGCTCTGGGCGCGAGGGTGTTGCTCGGAGAAAAAGGGGCACGAACAGGTAGTAAAGCGCATCGGGGATGCTGACGTTGCAGTGCAGGAACATGAAGACGAGGAAAACCTGCAGGAACCCGGTGAGTGACTGCCCAAATCAAATGCCTCCAAGGGCAAAAAAAAACCTACCAGGAAGCTGACGATGTGCTGGAAGACGAAGAACTCGTAATTCCTGCACAGGATGTTTCGTCAACAATGCAATAGACACATCTTCCCGACGGTGACGCACATCTTCCGGAACTTAGCGAAGCTGGAGAACACGATCCACACGAGCGCGGCGAGCGACGCAGCGCCGTTCCACTTGAGGGCGACGTCAGATCTTCTCCGCAATACACAAAAGAAGCAAGGCGCCGCTTACGTTGTGGTCCGAGCTGTACCAATAGGCCTTGACATAGCGAGCGCCGCCTTGGCGGTACGGGCCCACGAGGAACGGAAGCGTGTGCACGAACGAGAGGAAGACTGAAGGCGGGCGCTCGTCTCAGACCACGAGCTGGAAGGGGTGTGGAGTAAAGAAAGACGCACGGATGATGCGCGCTCCGTACTGGTGATAGACTTGCAGGCGCTCGTGCGCAATCCCAGTGAGAAGGGAGATGGGGTTCCTGTGTATGTGCAGAAGTTCAGTCGATGCGCCTTCTGCGGAAGGAGAAAAACGACGAACACTCGACTGCCGAGCGCGCTGCACGTAAAGACCACTCAGCTTAACCCAGACAAACAAGCGAGCCAATACTACTCACAACACAAATGGAATCATCGCTTGAGCCATGTATCCGCTCCGCAGACCGAGGGGGGGGCTGCCCCACTCCATTCCAGGACGGTCTACACAAGACGCTCTCAGAGCGTGCCACCGAGAAAAGCGAGAGCGACGAGACTTACAGTACGGCTTGATGGCGAACGACCTGAAGGACGGATAAAGCGTTGAGCTTGAGAACTCCTTGAGATCAGCGCGGAGAGGAAGGAACGCACCACGCCGTCGTCCAGATGAACAAGAAAAAGAGCAGGAGAACGGCAAACGTCGAAGGGAGCTCGAATGAGAAGATGCACATGCGGTGGTAGCCCGTCGCTCGGAAGAGTGCCGCGATGCGACGCAGACCGGGGATGGCGCCCAGACGGCGTGCGCTGCAAGCAACGGGGCATCAGCCGACAATCCCAGGCGACCGATTGGTCTAATCACGGAAAGGTCGCCATACCGCTTGGAGGTCGCAATGTTCTTGGCAAATTGAAGAACGATCACGATGCCCAGGATGGCCGTGAGGCCCATCGCGACGCCGAGGGAGTACTTAGGCTTCGAAGCGGTGGACGTCCATCAGCCTCGACCGGTGCGGTGCGAGCGCATCAAATCACAAACCTGTATATACCAGCTATCCTCATGCTCCGTAGCCTCTTTCCTTGTCGCTGAATCAGGGCAGTAGTCTTCGAGACATACGGTGCGGCGAGCGAGCGAAGCCATCTTGAAGCGGAGCGCAGGCGAGGTGGTGATGGTTTGCGGTCAGGGTGAGATGCGAATGCGCTGGCACCAATGAACGCTAGCGCTGCGCGCGTTCTGACGTGCGCGCATGATGCACTGGGTGATGAGTGAGCTCGGGGCAAACGGTGCGGGACCGCCTTGGGAGAGAGCGGGAAGTGAGCGGATTGAAGGATCAGAGTTGCCCCAATGTGCGGTTCGGGCGATCGCAGGTCAAGATGGGGAGTGTCAGTGAAAGGGTGAAAGGTTAACGATATTGCGGGTGAATGAGCATTTCGAAGCTCCAGTGGATGAGGAAGAGAATGGGTTGATGATGAGCGCCAGCAGAGAAGGAGGGTCGATGGACTCGATCGAGAGACGGAAGTCGCAAGTTGCGCTGTTTGAGAAAACGAGCGGGAGCGAACTGGGAAGAAAAGAACGAGTATTGCCTGTGTGAGCGAATATCTGTGTGCAGTCTGTGCTGCCGAGATGAGCAGCTTGTCAGACGGTAAAATAAGAAGGCAAGGTGAAGTCAAGAAGCGCGAAGCGAGGGAGTGTCTTCTCTTGAGGCGGCGCCGCCGGATCGGGCAGGAAGTCGCCCAGGCTATGCGCCATTTTAGCGCTCAGTGCACCGAGCCGGTACGCCAGTTTTATTAACTTTGTATTGCATTGCGCCTTTTCTGTCCACGATGAAATGGTTGCCGCCGATATGGGCACTAGCAGTGCGTATTGTTTTCAACGGGAGACTTGTGGCTATTGTTTCACTTAAAAATCCTGCAGAACATAACAGGTTGGTATACTAGGGAGCGGGTACAGCTGCAAAGCATCGATGGAACCGGAGAGAAGTGAATGCTGAACCAATGCTGAACATGAGATTTGAGCGGACCAGTCAAACATCCTCTCTGAGGATACAAACCTCATCCTCCAGAACACCTGATCCAATAACTTGCAAAAGTGAGGAGGGTCAAACGTATGTCCATCACTGTGTGCAATGCCGCGGTTGAGCGCAGCTTTGCCCATGGCAGCTGCATCGGCAGAGCTTGCATTGGTCTTCTCCTGTTGGGAGATGTCCCTACGGAAGGGATCTGGTTCAATTATGAGAGCCTCTCAAGAGCACTAAGCGACTGGCCCTGCTATCAGTCAGCGCGGCCATGGCCAACTGAGCGACTTTTACCCTCCAAGGCTTCGACCTCCGGCGTCACGATCCGCGCATGATGACCCCAATGGCAAATCGTTTCAGGATCAGATTTGGCAAACCCCTCGAACATAGCCATTTGTGAAAAAGAGAGGTCTCGAACGGAGGGAAAGGCCACGGTCGACGACGATCATGCTCGTCTGCCCTACCTCAACGCTGACTCAGCTCTCGATTAAATGAATGTCTCACCGACCCACCCTCGAAACATAGCCGTTCCTTGACCGTTCCTCCATACCTGGCCTCAAGGCCGGGCATTATTGTCACTGGAATGGTGCTGACTGTGTATTCTCATCATGCTTGGCAGTCAGCCTCTATGAAAGTTTTACACACCAGGCACCCCGGCATTCGAGCATCACCATGCACGTCCGCTGCAACCCGCTCCCACAACTCTTTGATAAGAACCCTGTCAAACAACCAAGGCCGTCCAAATTTGAATGTCTGACAGGATGATCATCTGTTTACGAATCGTCACTACTCTCCGAGTTCCGACAACCGTCATCCGTGCTCCACCTCGCGCAACAGCCCTTTATTGAGCGGCAACACCCTCTTCGCCAGAAGGGCCAGAAGCGAGTGCCTCGTGTCCGTGAAGTACGTTCTTTCGACCCCCCACCTTCCGGGTAACTCACTTGTCGTCTGTCCGGGAGCGAGCCTTTCGGTCCAGGCACCGAAGCCGTGACCGATCGTCGAATTTCGGGGACTTGGTTGCCTGCCCTGGTCGGGTCGATAAATGTCGACATTAACGCTCGCTCCCAAAAGCACTTCTCGGCGCAATGGGCCACAGTCCGCCTAACGCGTCACTACAGTTCTGGTGTTCGCCCTGAAAGACGAGCTGACCATGCCAAGCGAAAACCCGTCCTGTATAAGAGCCGGGTTTCTTCCACTGCCTGCTTCTTCTCCCATCATCCACTATTCATCCTCCGCTCTTCTAGACTGTACCGCAAAAAAGCCGAGATGATGTTCACCCGCTCCGCCGCCGCCGCCCTCGCGCTCCTCGCCGGGCTCGCTACTGCCTTGCCCGCGCCCGCCAACGAGACTTCCCCCGCCGTCGTGGAGAAGCGCGGTAACTGGGGCACTGCGACATACTACAACGTGGGTATTACTTTGTCTACTACCCCAGACTGGAACCGTCCGATACTGAAGAGGCCTATCCTCGCATTCAGGCCGAGACTGGCAACCAAGGCGCCTGTGGCTCGTGGCTCAGCAACAACGGTTACACTGTTGCGATGAACACCGGCCAGTTCCAGGGCAACTGGTGAGTCTATCTCCTTTCTGTATAGTCCACATACACCGAATAAACGGGCTGAGATACCTATCTGTAGCTGGCGCGGCATCGTCATCCGCAACCCGGACACCAACGTGCAGCAGTGGGCGCAGGTAAGATGCTTTCCGTCCTCTCCCTGTATCAAGTTTATATTTATGGATCCACCGATGCTTATTTGACCACGACAGGTCGTCGACATGTGCCCCGGCTGCGGGTGGAACAGCATCGACCTCACGCCGTCCCTCTTTCAGGCGCTCGTCCCCGCCGGGCTGGGTCAGGGGGTTCAGACGGTCGACTGGTGGTGGGCGTAAGCTGGGAATTGTTGGAAAACCATAACTTTTCATTTTTGCTGTACCTCTCTAGACCTCTCGGCACAAAGTGCTTGTTCTTGTCGACCGCTGCCTGAGCGTGTGTCCGCTTTTCTAGGTGTTACGTGAAGGCTGCCTTTTTGTCTTTCGTAAAGGGGATACTTAATTTCTTGAAACCAACATAAGGACCACGAAGCAGTGATGACGCTTGAATATCGCAAAGTACGTGGGCGTATCGGTACCCCTGCACCCTTCGACTGACCCTCGCCCCCTTCCTCCCCTGATGAGCGCCCTCACCTGATTGAGCCTAGTTGCCCCACCACGCAAAGTAGCCGTTGCCGATGTTCGCGATGTACACATCGGTGTTGCCCGAGCTGTCGTGCAGGAGACCCTGCCACTCGTCCTGGGTCGGGTAAGCAGTCCAGTCGTGTCGAGGATGACGGTCTCCTCGACTGGGTGGCCCTTGTGGACAAAGTGAATCGCACAGCCTGAAGTGACTTAAACGACAAACAGGGATATCAGCGAGGTTCTGCTCATTTGTGTGTTCAAGGAAAGAGTAGCAAGACGGGGTTGATAGCCGGGACGGATGTATCATCGGGTGATGCGAGATAAGGAAGGGCAGGTTTGTTTTTTGAGGGTGGGGGGGGGGGGGGTGAACGATAATATATGAACGGGCCTTCCCGGGTTATCTTGACGTTGGAGTAACCGAGATCAGGAGTCGCCGTTGGCAACCTCCCAGTCCGAGACTCGTACGTCTTGATGCTAGTGCGCTCCTCGAAAGAGTATGCGGCACTGTTGCCAGTCTTGTTGATCTGCAGCGGCAGGTCAAAACCCTCAATGCATTAGAAAGAAAACAAGAAATTGATCTGGAGCTTAAAACGTACATTGCCAATGGCAAGAGCGCCAGGGGCGGCAACGAGCACGGCCGCGACAGCGGCAACGAGCGAGGTGAAGTGCATTGTGGTTGACGTAGGGGTGGTGTGGTAGGAAAAGCGAAATGTGGATTTTGGAGAAGATTAGAGTCGCACCAGCTTCGACAACCTCCCCTAAATACCTTTCCCTTGCATCCTCAACCTTTATGCACGGTCATGACCAGGAGGATGGACCTCTCAGGTGAACCGCGATCACGAATATTGCCGATCTTGCCAGTTATATTACGGACAAGAATGCAAGAATTAATATTACCAATTCAGAATGAGGACGCGGACGGATGAATATTGCCGGCCCGCAGACCCACGCGCGGACAGAGAATGTGGTACATAATGATTCCATCGGCACACTTGCTGGTGTGCGGCTGACTGTCCATCGAATGTGCTGATTGTTGCAGTGCATCTCGCGAATGACCTTTCCAAATATAGCTATACGGGAGGCACTACAGGCTCAGTTGAGGAAATCTTGCAATGGCTTGGGACGCAGTGGCGGCAGGGAGGCCGTATTTAACTGAACGAGAAGAACAGACAAGAGCCATTCATTATGAACCAGATGCTTCAGGGATTGCGCCTTTTCGCGCCTGGCAAGCACATCCATGGTACTTCGCGTGCCTCGCTCATCAACCCGACTCGATGTTCGTTTTCATCCATCCAACCGCAGTCTCTACCATTATCTCCCTCATCTATACATCCAACCTTATACACACAGGTATTTCCCCCACCCCACGCGGTATACAAACTCATCCGTCCAATCCCCACCCATCCTTCCCAAACCACTCTCTTCTCCGCTATTTCCTCGCACGGCATTCTACTCCTCCCCCTCCCACCCGTTTGCGCCCTGCACGAGGGCGTGCACCCACCGCACTGTGTCGTAGTGCCCGTCGATGTGCGCGCGCTCGTCGACGGTGTGCGCGTCTGTGGTCACCCACCCAACAGAATCAGAACCTCGTGATAGGAAGAAAGAAGGGATGGGAAAGGGACGGGGACGCACTGTAGAACGTCTCGGCGCTCGCACCCTGGTAGCGATAGATCGCGCGGGTGGAGTTCCAGTACCAGCGAGCTGAGCGAGGCGAGGAGCCCGTCGGTCAGCAGACCGTTTCCGCGTTTGTGCGAGAAGAGGGAAAGGAGAGATGTGGGCACAGGTGGGAAGAGGCGGACAAGAGAATGAGAAAGCGGGAGAAAAGGCAAAACGCACTGTCCGTGTTCCCCGTCGAAATAAACGGCGAAACGACCCTCATCTCCCCAAACACGTGCCTCACCGTCCCCGCAAACACCTCCCACGCCCCGCCCTCCCTGGGCGTCAACGGCGCAGGGTCGATGCTCCGCCCGAACGTCTTGAGCTTCACGCTCCCGACGGGCTGCTCGTCTTCGCCCTCGTGCGAGAACCCGAGGAAGGTAAGGTTGAACTTCTCAGTGACAGGGCGGAGGATGTGTTCGAGGTGGGTCTTGGTGAGCGCAACGGAGTAGGGGGCGGAGATGCGCTGGTTCACTGTGAACTGGGCCTGGTGGGAGCGGGGAAACGATAGAAAAGTTAGGATTAGCGCAAGGGAATGGAGGGCGATGGGGGAGGGGGGACGCACGATCTCCGGCAGCGCGTTGATCTTCACCCCGCCCGAAATGAGGTCCACCGCCTGGCTAGTCTGGAGCAAGCTTCACGCCCAGTCCCATCATCGTTTCAGCACCGCGCACCCAATCCCATTCCCAACCCACTATCTCGGGGAAGCGGAGAGAAAGAAGGACAGAAGAGAGACGTACTAGCGGTTCTCCGGCCCCGTAGCGGCGACCAGCTCCGCCGCCTCGCCCCAGCGCGACGCATCGAGGAGCGTGTCACGCAGGTGGGACGGCAGGGAAGGCGAGTGCGAGGCGAGGCATTGGAGGTGGGCGGTGAAGGGGTTCTGTGGCGGGCGGCCGGGCGGGGTCGGGAGACGGAGTGTTAGCGTCTCGATCGTCATCTCGCCGGAGATAGGGGTGGTGGAAGAAGAGGAAGGAGTGTGAGGGCAGGAGAGAGGAGGGAGGAAGGGGGAGGATAGTGGGAGGGAGGAGCGATGGGGGATGGGTATGGGTATGGGGGATAGGGACGCACGAGGGGCGAGAGGCTGGGCGAGTGCGGGTTGGCTTCGATCGCGGAGACGAGTTGAGCGAGGATACCGATACCTGTCCTGGGGGGTTCAGCTGTCTCCATGCGGAAAACGAAGAAGCACTGCGTCTACGCACTCGTATGCTCCGGCGGGACGCTCGAGTGCCCTCCCTTCAACGCAACGCTGACAGTAACATCCAAGTAGCCCTTCTCGCCCATAGCAGGGAGGGCGTAGTCCTGTCCATACACGCCGTCCGCGTTCCCGCCGCCCTCGTCCACGAGCAGGAAGACGCCGTCCTGCCCGTACAGCTCGAGCACGCGCTCTGCCAGGCGCCGCGCGCCCTGAGGGCCCGAGATCTCTTCGTCGAACCCGAGGGAGATGATGACTGTGCGCCGAGGAGTGAAGGACTGGGAGAGGAGGAGGGTGAGGGAGTCGAAGATCCTGTGGGGAAATCTGAGTGTTAGCAGTCGTACATGGAGGTGAACACTGAGTGTTAGCAGTCGTACATGGAGGTGAACACTGAGTGTTAGCAGTCGTACATGGAGGTGAACAGTGGAAGAAGGTAGGGAAACAGAGGGAGAAGGCGGGGAAACAGAGGACGGAGGTGGGAAAGGGGGATGGAGGATGGGCGGAAGGGGGAAGGGGGAAGAAGGAAGAAGACCCACGCGGTGAGAAGCATCTTGCAGTCCCCCACGCCGCGCCCCCAGACCCAGCCGTACTCGTCGATATGCCCTGAGAAGGGCGGGTAAGTCCAGCGCGAGACGGTCTCGTTCGGGACGGGGACGACATCCTGGTGTGCCATGAGGACGAGGGGCTTCAAGAGAAGACGGGCGGTGGAATTCAGAGCAGACTCAGGTAGAGAGGTGGCTCTCGGGGTTGGGTGAGGGAGCGCACCTTGAGAGACGGGTCCGACCCAGGCCAGGTGTAGAGCAACCCATGCGTGTTGACCTTCTCGAGCTCAAGGTGCTCATGCCTGCAGTGTTCCACCGTTTCATCAGCTCCCAACGAACAACCCGCCCGGGGTACGCAAAGAACGGCACTCACACCTCTGGCCAAGTCTTCCTCAAATACTCCGCAAAGGGCGGGAAGACCTCGTACCTCCCATCCACCCCAACCTCCCCAAAATCATCATAGCTGGGGGTCGGTACGCGGACCGCGCCGGCCCACCGCTCGGCGGCAGCAGCCTTGAACCCCTGCGGGGGGTCGAACGGCAGGGGCTGGCTGAGCGCCGCGGGCTGGGCGGGGCACGAGACGGGCGGGAGCGTGTGCTTGTGGTGGTGGTGGTGCTGCTTCGAGCAGTGCGGGGAGGGCAGGAAGTAGAGCGAGGTGAGGGCGAGTGCGGTGAGTGCTGCGCCGAGGAGGAAGCGCTTCTCTGGCGAGCGCGCGGGCGGGGAGGTGCTCGGCGGCGGGAGCGGGGAGGGGGCGCCCATCGTTGGAGGTGAGCGGGGTGCGTTGATGGGGAGGAGGATGAGGATGATGGTGCAAGGAGGGCAAGAGTGGTGTGCTTCGGAGAAAGGACATCTGCTCGCCGTAAAGCATGCGGTCGCTCTCGTTGCCGAGCGCGGCAATGGCCGGCTATCGGCCCGGCCGTTGAGCTTGCGATAAGATAACGGGGGCAAGGCAAGGCGCTCGGAGCGCCTTGCGAGGTGCCGGAGATGTGTGCGCAGAACCCGGACAGTTCACAAAATAACGAAGAGGTCTAGTTCAAACGTCTCAAAGTGGCTTCTTGCTTGGGTGTGGGTATGCGGGTAACATCGAGTGCACGCATCCCCTTGCCGTCCGTCACTATACCGCGCGGACAGCGGACCGTCGTGCCGTTGCAAATCTTAAGCACATTACGGGAACGAAACTTAGTCTATTGCTTGTGCTCTATACCTCAATGGTAATGGTCGTTGCAGTTCGGGAGCCTGACACGGCGGCCCTGAAGTGTGAAGTGGAAGCGACGTCGTGTGAATTTTTCGCGCATCGAGAACAGCGCTGGGTCATATCATTGCTAAGCGCTCATTCTGTCCGCCCTTCATATTTTGGCCTTTCTGTTTTATTTCCAACGGTATCCCGCGCTTCCATGGTCTCTGGACAAGCGTTATCGCATTCCATGAGCTCAACCAGTCCCGCCCGATTTCCCATCCCCAGCTCTGTGCTCGACCGCGGGCACCCCGTTCTTCCCCAACCGCTCAAGCCACCCCGACTGGCGCAGCAGAAGCCACGCGACCAGGACGTTGGCGAAGTCGTACAGCCCGTACGTGTACCGCGCGCCGAAGACGAGCGCGTAGGCCGCGAACGCGAGGAGCAGCGCGGACATTGCGCGGCCGTGCCAGCTGTGCATTCTCGTCATCGTCCATCAGCAATGAACGTACAGGTGGCAGGGGAACGGACGTACGGGTAAGAAGAGCGAGATAGCATCTTCCCGCTCGTGGCTGCTTCGACGAAGAGCAGGAACGGCAGGACGGCGAGGACGTTGTGGTCTGCACCGAAGGGCGTCCACCACGAGTGCGCGGCGAGGTTGCGCACCCAGACGACGAGCACGGGCGCGGGGAGCGGGAGCACCCACGCGAAGAGGAGGAGGAGGGTGAGGTAGAGGTGGTAGCGGTCGTTGGAGCCCTGGCGAGGTGACTGCATCAGCGTACTGGGTGAAGTTGCGTGGAGAACAATATGTACCTTGTCAGATGAAGTGCAAGCGGAAGCGGCACGGACGGTCGCAAGAAGATGGATGGCAAAAGCGACGAGGTAGGCGAATTGATACGGGACAAAGGTGAGCACGAGGAGAACAAGCAGTGTCATAGCGGCGACGTGGCGATGTGTGCGGAGCGGCGTAGGCGCTGAAGACCTGAGCTCATTTTTGGACTTTAGCATGACGACCGCAATGTTCGCCTAAATCGCTGCGAGAAAGACGCACCTCGGGAAAGAATGCGACGCCCTCCCCTCCTGTCTCCGGTCGACCAGCCGCAAGACGCGACTCGCGCCCTGGACGAGCCCCGCGAAAGCGAGCCACGAGACGACCACGAGCCCGTAGCCGACGATGACGAACGCGGGCAGCAGCAGCCAGAAGAAGGCTTCCGTGTTGCCGAGGAGGAGCGTCAGGAGGAAGGGGAAGACGGGGCTGAGGAAGGACTGCACGAGAGGAAGAGCGGAGGAGAGAGCGAGCAGCTTGGGAAAATGCGAGGTTGTGAAGCGGGAGAGGGCGGTCGGGAAGGAGTGCAAAGGTTCTATTCCCAGGATCACCGTCAAAACATAATGCAAGAAGGGTCGGGAGGAACGAAACGTACGTCCGGCGTCATACGCCTCCAGCTGGACGCGTAGCACGAGTACTAGCACGAGCAGCGCGAACCCAACCACGGCCATCCGATACCTGAGCACGAGCGTTCCCGCGCTCGCCCGCACGTCGAGAGTAATCGTGAGCTCCTCCAGCGCGCGGCACCCCTCCGGCATGAGCGGGATCCACAGATCGAGCGCGATGCCGCGGGCCTGGTTGGGGAGGAACGGGGCGGACGCGGCGTGCGAGTGGATTTGCACCGTGCGCGGGAGGGACGGGTAGAAGACGTGCTCGTGCGCGTGCGGGGAGAGCGTGCTGTGCCGGAGGAGCGGCGCAAAGAGAGGCGATTCGTTTGGGTTGAAAGCTGGAGTGAGATGGGGAGTGAGCTTTGGATAGGAGAAAGAGACGCAGGAGTGCGCACCGGCAGGGCAGGACGAAGACGTTGAGGTGATTTTGTAGACGAGGAGAGAAGAGGCGAGAGCGTTGGGGAGGCGGATGTGTGTCCTGAGGGGGAGTGGGGCCGGCGAAGGAGGAAGTAGCTGGACGGGGCGAAGTAGAACGCCTGAAGAAGTGGGAGAGCAAGTCAGACACGGTAAAGTCAGGCGATCAAGCAACCTACCCAAGGTCGTGGTCGTGTGCACGATCTCCGCGTCCTTGGGAGTATAACCCGCCTCAAGCCAGCCCTTACGCTCCTTGCGCTCCGTCCCCGAATGCAAGAGGACGAGCTTCTCGCCCTCCCGCCTTCCCTCCAGATCCGCCACAAAGTGCGACATGACCTCGCGCTCGTCCACGCCTTCCTTCCCCGGCCAGTCCTTCCCATCCCCTCCGCTTCTCGGCAGGATCTCGCACGTCGTCCACGGCAGCAAGCGGCAGGAGGCGTAGAGCGCATCGGCGCACGCGTACAGCTCGAGCAGAGGAGGGGGTGGGGCTGAAAAGGACTTGTGCCGCGCGAGGGGGGTCGCGTTCGGCAAGGTCGTGAGGACGGTGAAGCGCGTGTTTGGAGGAGGCGGGTTGAGCATGTCGATATGAGGAGGATGAGGATCGAGCGGGTAAGAGCTGTACTCGAACGAGCGGACATGATAGGCATCCAGTGACGTGTGGATGGAGCCCGTCCGCGATAGATCGCGCGTCTGTTGCTGATGGCCGAGAAGATGCGGCTCGGCCCCCAAGGCCCTCGCCCAGACGCCCATGCGTGCCGTGGCGCCTTTCAGGCCGCTCGGCCGCGTCGCGTCGACGCTTTCGAGCAGCGCGCGAGCTACGACACGCCGCAGCTGGTCGCACCAAACAATGACCTGGTGTCCGACTGCGGTCCAGACGCCAGGGATCGCGGGCGAGTAGACGCTGAGCGAGCCGGGGAGGTACGTGTAGTCGCTCGCGAGCGTCGTGTCCGCCGAGGAGCCGCTGATGGAGACGAGCGTGATGTTGTGCTCAGAGGGGGGAGGCAGATTCGCGTAGAGCCGGGATAGAGGGCGGGAGAACGTGACGGGTGGGAGAAGGTGTGGTGTGGAGAGCGTAACGATGTGCTGGATCAGGCTCGGCGAGTAAGACGGCAGGAGCGGGATGTGGCGTGCTACGATGCCGCCCATCGAGTGTGCGAGGACGATCACCGAGGATGGGGAAGGTTGAGATGAAGGTCGCGGGTGGGCTTCGTAGAGCGAGAGGATGTGGTGCATCGAGTCGAGAGAGAACTGGGCTTGCTCGACGAGCGTGGGGGCGTGGAAGGCCGTGAACTCTTCGTTCATCTCGACTGGCAGCAGCGAACGGGTACGATCGAACAGGGTTACGAGGCGTTAAGTTTCGAAGGTGTTCGAAGGTGATCCGAGAGCATCGCGAGGGGCAAGAGTGAGAAGTGGGGAGAAGACCAGGAAGAGAACGGCATCCATGAGCGCCTGCCTAGCGATGAATAGGCCCAGCACGACCACTCACTCGCCCAGAAGTCTAGCGACAAACCGCCCTGCTCCACCAAGTCCTTGTTCGGCCTGAATGGCACGTCGTAGAACTGGCGCGCCGCCTCGGCAGCTATGGACCGGACCTGCTTGAACGAGCCGGCGTTGCCAGGGATGAACAGGACGGGGATGCCGCTGGGCTGCGAACATTTCCTTTATCATTGCCCGCACTCTAGACGGACTCAATTGAAAGATACGCACTGTCTCGTCGCCATCCCATCCGACCTCCCTGTACAGCCAGAGCGAGTACTTGCCCGCGAGCTTGCTGGGCACGCCCGGGATCCGGACGTACGACGGGCTCATCCACGCCATCCGACATTGCGCTGCTCTCTGATCGGAGGAGGTGAAAGAGGTTATAGATCGGTAGAGAAGCGCCGCCGCGAGCAGGGTGAGTAATATTGGCGCGAGCGCATGGCGGGGGAGGGCCATCGAGATGTGGGCGTTCGAGGTCAAGTAACCGATACACGCGGCCAAGCGGCAAGTTCCGCCTCCCAGTCTCAACCGGCAGGGCTTCGCGTCAAAGTGTTTCTTGTGGTTTCCTTGCCCACTTCCAAAGGTTTTCGCCTTAGTCATGACGCTGCTGGGTAGTGGTCATAAAGCGGCGAGTCTGTGATAGTCGCTGCCAGTGCGCCTGCATAACTAACATGGAACTTAGGCGTCCTAGGCGTCCTGTCAGCAGTTTTGGAGCTAGCTCTGCTCATTACCAATTACCAATTAAAATATGTGTAGAAGGGGGTAACAAGAACTCGGAAAGCTCCTCAGCAGCGGTGTCTGCTGCACTCCTTTGAGGTGTCATGAGCGCGGCGACTGAAGAGGCATACCGTCGAGCCAGCCCTGCAGATGCGTTGAATTTCTTGTATTTCTCCCCACATTTATGCACCTCCAAAAGAAACAAAGGAAAACAGCTTCACTTTTCACATTCACCAAATCACCCTCTCACCACAGCCAGCTGTAATGGCCAAAGTCGACCTCGTTGAGCTCTGCCATGGCCCCTCGGCTCGTGGTGCTCGTCGCTGCCTACGTTTCCGAAGGCTTCCTGGATATCGTGGACTGCGCATTACTTTCGGGTTGCTACACCCCTGACGATGAGCGACGTCCGATCATCCAAGCTCCCGGGATGGGGGAAGCCGACCTGCCGCCCCTCTAAGTGATACGCCCACAAGCATTTCGCCCTCGACCCCTCATTGTCCTACATCCCTTGATTATTTCTCGCAGTAGAGGAGCAGGCATCCTCGAAAGGCTCGCTCGGGCAGTGCGCCCGGCCGCTTGCGGGTGGACATGCGTGCAACGAGTTGCTTCGTACGACGCCGCAGGCGGGTCTCCGGCTGTTCAAGGACCTGCTTGGGGACGACACCCGGAACGAGACTGCATCAGGAATAGCCCAGAGGGACGCTTGGACCGGAGTGCTTTGACCAGTAGCACAACGCGTAAGGGCGCTCGTGGGGCTCCCCTGTTCATGTTCGGCTGCGCGGTTCGCCAGCGAGGATGGTGACACAGAACGGCAATATTAATACCGGTTCTTAGCAAACACAGTGTAGTGTCTCAAGGTTTGAGTATTTGGAGAACAGAAAATTATCCGTGGGCTCTTCCACTGTCTGCTTTACACGCCCTATCTAGAGACTACACATCCGAATGAGGCAGGGAAGAGTAGAACGAGGGAATTGATTCATGTGCACTGCCACTTCGATTGGGCGCATGTTTGTTTGTTCTAAGACATAGGGAGTGGACTGATGAAATGAGAGAAAACTTTTATTGGTTGCAAAGCAATGTAAAAATGAAAATGGATAGCGTTCGTGATCATGATCGAAACGGTGGAACAGGTACAGGCCTGTTCGGCAAGGGTGGGAGTGACTCAGTTGCTGCAAGGGCAGTTACCTGATAGAAGAGCCAAAATCAGCATCCAATGCGAAGATTCCTCGGACACGGCAGAAGTGGGCCTTACCGCCAGAAGGAGCCGAGCCGGAGCCACCAGCCGAGGCGGAGCCCGACCCTCCGTCAGAGCCACCGGGCTGTCCCTTCGAGCCACCTGAAAAATAAGTGTAAGAATCTGGAGTGTCCTGAAACTGGAGTGGGCATGGACTAAAGAGGCACTTGCCGCCCGAAGAGCCGGAGCCTCCCTGCGAGCCAGAACCGGAACCTCCGTTCTTACCGTCCGAGGGTCCCTTAGACCCGCCTATGATGTGGAATACAAAAGTTTTAGATACCTTTTGACTCATAAAGTCCATGTTCGGGAAGGGGAGCTTACCGTCGGAAGTACCCGAGCCAGAGCCTCCGTCAGACGGACCCGTGGAGCCATCTGTAGGAAAAGGGCAGAACAGACGTCAGCCAAATGATACGCTGAGTCCAGGTGATCTGTGTGTGTGAGGGACTACGTACCGCCTTGAGAGCCAGAGCCCGAGCCATCCTGCGAGCCGGAACCCGAACCGCCGTCCTTACCGCCAGACGGTCCCTTGGAGCCCTCTGAGAATCCGCCAGAGAAAATCAGCTTCATGGAACACAAATATCTTTGAGTTCTGGAAGAAAGTAAACTCACCACCAGGAGAACCCGAGCCAGATTCGCCAGTCGAGCCAGAGCCCGATGCTCCGCCCTTGCCGCCCGACGGGCCATTAGATCCGTCTGACGATCGAAAAACGGACAGTTTGTCAGAATTATTCGACCTCTATAACCACACTCTCTACTTAAAGGAAAAGGACATACTGCCGGAAGAGCCAGAGCCAGAGTCGCCGTGGGAGCCAGAGTGAGAGCCTCCGTCCTTACCGCCGGAAGGTCCCTTGGAGACCTCTGTAACGTATAAAGAAACAGGTTGAAAATCGTGCACATCAAGTTGGCTCGTGAAATGAACGGGACTCACCGCCGGGAGATCCATTGCCAGAGCCTCCTGCTGCGCCATCCGCGGAGCCGGAACCCGAACCACCCTGCGAGCCGCCCGAGCCAGAGTCGCCGGAGCTGCCACCGTTGCCGTCTGGTGAGGAGTTTGAGTCAATCGTGAATACGAATTCACACGTGCATCATTGGTGTGCGTTCTGGTTCAGAAAGGACTCACTGCCGCCTCCAGCGCCGCCGCTCAGACCGCCAGTGGGAGCCGGGCCTGAAACATGATTTAGTCGGCTCATAAACCGCAGAATGTATTGCCATTTGTCAAGAAGGGACGCACCAGAACCGGTACCGGTTTCGCTAGCACTGACGCTCGTGCCAGCAGTGCCGGCAGAGCCTGCTGCCCCGTCCGACGAACCCGGGACGCCTATGGGGCGACAACCAAATTAGCCACGTGAATATTTTGTTCTCCCTCTTATTTCAAAAGAGAAGGTACTTGCCAGAGGAGTCAGAGCCGCCGCCTCCCACCGACCCCCCCGCCGAACCGGTAGCGCCTGCGCCAGCGCCTGAGGAAGGGAAAAGATGCGACGGAAAACAGACGGAGAAACAATTGGTGGGTTTGTGGGAACCAAGGAGATAAACTGTCAGCGTGACGTATCATGAAGAATCGACGGCAAGGGAAGCTTACCGGTGGCAGTGGCCGTGGCTTGGCCGTCCTGACCTCCCGTCGTCCAGGCCGTAGTGCTGGTACCAAAAGAGACAGGCACAGAGGAACCTTCACGCCACAAATGGGTAAATAATTCGATACCGAGAAAGAACAAGGTCGACGGGACTTACTCGCAGAGCCAGGAGCACCGCCGCCCCCAGAGCCGGAGGCATCCGTCGTAGACGCAGAAACACCTGTGAATAATAAGGAATGAGACCGAAGTGCAGGTAAAGTCTGCGTGCCCTTTCTCCTCAGGTAAAAAGTATTGCTTACCGGTGGAAGTCGCAGTAGCACTGCCGTTCAGGTCGCTTGCGCCACCGCTGGCAGACGCGCTCCCGCCCCCGCTGGACGCAGAGCTGCCAATGCACCCAGATACCTGAGGGAGGCCCTTGAGCGAGTTGGCGTCGAAGGAAATGCTGAAGGTCGAAAACTGGGGATCAGACTGCAAAAGTTTTCAAGAGACCAAAACACCGACCCACTTTTTCTTAATCTCCTCAAGGACACCCCAAACGCTCGCGTCAAGGCCATAAAAGAACGCGGCGAACGCCGAGCTGGGGGCAGGAGAGGATATATATGTATGAGCCGCTGTCAGGCAACAGAGAAAGCCTGCGCGGTGATCAACGTACTCAATACCGGAAATTACGTCCTTAAGGCCCTGGATTTGCTCTTGGTACTCGTACACAATACTGAGCGACTGTGAAGCGCCTTGTAATGAGCTTCGTACGCTGCGCCGAGCTTTGAGAATGTTTTACTTACGCCGACAAGCTGGGGCGCAAAAATGCCGACGATGGTCACGACGCCGTCCCGTTTCTCGTACCAAGTCCCATTGTTCGTAATGTCGATGCTGCCGGATGAACCCTGCACGAGCTGCTGGATGCCAGTCGTGCACTTGCTGAAAGCGTCGTCGAGCTTGCCGAAAACGGTGGTCAGAGAGTTGAGGTCGACGGAGGCACCGCCGGAGACAGTAGAGTCTGACAAGTCGAGTGCCGCCCATTATTAGCCTTACAACCATGCAAGTGTTTCCAGGAGCACAACACGTATACGCACTGATCTGAGGCGAGAGCTCCTCGGACGTGCACTTGAGGTCCCAGACAAGATCAACAACACTTTGGATCTCTGAAAGGATTTACGGTATTCAGTCAGAAAAAAGTGCCCGAAAGTATGAAGATGCGCAAGGCGACTCACCAATGCCCAGTGAAGCGTCGGCAGAGCCGTCCGCCTTCAGCTGGCCGAGCAGAGTCGCGCCTTGGTTGCCATGCAAAATGCCCGAAACGTCGAGGCTGCCCGATGTAGAGACCGATCCAGAGCTCCCACTGCCACCGTCACTTCCGGTAGGCACGGCAGATGCTGTAATGGGTTTCAACCAGTGAGCGAGCTGTCTCTGCCGTTGTTGAGGAGATGGTGATGCGTACAAAGAGGTGAAAAGGCCGCCAGGGCCAATGCAAGAGATGCAAGCATCGAGAAGCGAGGAGTGGATAAGGTAAAGCTGATGCAGAAAGTAAGAAATGAGAGGGAAGAACGAGATGGAGGAGAAGATGCAGACTACCTTGACGAGCTGGTTGGGCCTTTTAAAAGATCGCCACACCCTCAGGCCGCAGCACTTTCCGGGTGCTCGCGACCGTTCGAGCCTCCAGAACGAGGGGTGGATAGAATTGCCTAACTTATAAAACATAGGGTCTCTCGGCAGAAGGAAGAGACGATCCCCAAGCGGCCAAAGACGAGGGTCGTTCGAAGGAGAGGAACGGGGCAGAAGCTGTATTCTCTGCTCCACCATGGAAAGCCCAAAGGATGGAGGTACGTAAGATGTTCGTGCAGAAGTATGTTCGGGGGACCGCTATAGTATGAGGGGGACGGTGGGTGTCTTCGCATGGTGGAGCTATCGTGCGAAAGAGGGACAAGGTACGCCCACACACTGGCAATGGGCCGGCCGCCGTGCCTCACTATGAGGCAGGAAGTGTTAGAAAGCCGGACCAGGCTGTGTTTCCTGAGCAATATCTGAGTATAGTTAGACCCCTGCCGATCGTGCGGCGGGCATCGGCGGAGAGCGACATCGTGTGAGCCAGTGTTCGAGGGTCGGTGAACTGGGGTGTGCGTGACACAACTGGCGCGACTCGCTCAGACGCGTTTGGGTTCGCAGCGCGGTGCTCTCGGGGTTGCCATTACGCTGCAAGAGCACTATTGCAGGGCATTGAAGATTCCAATGTATTTAAAGACACACGATTAGTACGAACGGTAAGGTGAAAGCGGTTGCATGTACGATACGGAGGAGTGAACGCATCGGCGTCGCTGCTGCCGAACGATTAGACGTGGGTAGCCAGGTGCACACTCGCAATATTTCGAATAAATTTCGAGCATTGGATAAAAGTTGGGAAACACGCTTTCTGAACATGAGCCTGCAGTAGAGAAGTCGGGATTGTGCCGTGTCGGAATGTTCGTAGTGTTGGCTACGAGCGCGCTGGACCTTCCGATTCCACTTCCCGCCCCGGTTTACTTCAGAGCTTCCAACTCGATACGGATCTGACGCGCGTGTCCGGCACCAGCTGCCGGAACAGGTCGCACTGCGTTTTGCGTTTATGCAAGTGAGAGACGATGCGGCGGAGATTAATTTTGCGACGATAGCGCACCTGAGAGTACCCATCTTCCTGCTTCTCGACGTGCGCCGGCATGCCCTTCTCGTGATGGTCCGGGCCGCAGAACGGCGCCGAGGCATCGATCGCAGCGCTCCAGCTTGCTCCGCTCGCCGTTGATGGTGTGGAGCTCGCACTGCGCTGAGAAGGCAGTACAGACAGCGCGGCTCGTTGCGCAGGAGCCGCTGCTCGTCGTACTCCATGCGACGGCCGCTCTGATCGGGAAGGGCCTAAGCAGGTGAGGACGTGGCGAGCGAGAGAGACTAGGAGCATCTCCCTTACCTTCTCCTCGGTCAGGTCACATCCTGAAGACCTTCTTCGTGAGGATGTCGTTTCGCTGAGGCATCTCGGGTTGGTGTATTGGACGGAAGCGACCGCTTTTAACTGATATTTCGTCCATAATTAGCTGTTACTTCTCAGTCCGCCAAATGCGACTGTTGGGGCCGGCACCACCGCTTTATGGACAGCCCAGTTCTTCTGGCAGTCGCCTGAGCAGTCTGCAGTCACCGCACCGTTTTCAGCGAGAGCCGGCCACGGTTTCAAACAAAAAACAATATACATAAACGTTACGAGTTTCCAGCCCCCGCACGTCGACAACGCGTGCTTCGTTACAGGAGACGGACAGCGAGTACAAGCGTAGCCGGTGAGAGCCATTGGCGAACTGCCGTGATCGAATTTGAAGGTCAGCTTCGATCGACAGAGTGAGCACTCTACGGATGGTCATACGGAAACTGCGGGATCATGTGTTCCTCCGACATGGCAGCGCCGATGGATTGGTTGAGTGGATAAAGTGGTATAATGGTTAGAGAAAGAGGAGAATGGCAAGTACGGTGAAGTCGGATTCAAAGCCGCTTCAGGACCGGACTGGTACGCAGTTGCCAAAATGCATGGCAGGCTACCGTGGCTTGTGGCAGAAGTAGCAATGTTATGTTCGTTTGCAAGAAGCTTTTCAAGTGATCTGGCGTGAAGCCGAATAGTGGCAACGAGCGATGAAGGGGAAATGAGAAGGTTGGACTTAGCAACCCAAACTTGTTCCATCGATGGTAATTTGCTTCTGCAGCAAAGGTCTTCGTAAGGGCGAATTCTGAAATCTCGGCTCTGCGAGAGGTACCATGGAAGGTCGCATCAGGGAGCCGGTTTCAGCCTTAGTCTCAGTGGATGGTATTCGAACCCGATTTCGAAGGCATATATCGCCGAGCAAGCACAGCTCGCAATCCGGGGATATTTGATGATGACCAGGTATGTAATGGCGAACATCATACATCGATCGAATGCAAAGTCAGTCTCGTCAGACGTATAGCGACGCGGCGAACACGACTGCACATCAACGCGTAGGTAGAACAGTCAACTCGTCGTCCGCAAAGCCCAAACTGCAGAAAAAAAAGCGGCGCACTATCTCGCTTGATCATCGTCTGGCACTGCTCCATCTTCTGGAAGAGCGCCGCATCGCCGATGACGCGCGCCGCGTCGCGCACCTCAAGGCAGAGCTGGTCGAGGCGGGTGATGCAGCGAACGATGGTGCCCTCCGCAACGTCAGTGAGCGACGCGATCTGCTCGAACGGCTGCGAGAGACAGAACGCTGTTTCAGTCTGGCGACAGCTGCGCAAAGCGAAAAGAGAGAAAGTCGGACCATGCCCTTCGCCCATTCATATACGACCTCGACGAGGCCGAACTGCAGCTTCGTCTCAAAGTCCTCGGAGTGAACTTTGTTATAGTCGAGTACGCGCTGCACGCGGTCGGCGATAGCATAGATGGTGTCGCGGCCCTAAAACGCAACGCTCGTAAGCGTCGCCGCCAGTCCACAGCAACGCCGTTTAGCTCGCTCACCTCCTCCAGCTTCGGCGGGATCATAGGCTCGACCTCGGTCTTCTCTTGGAAGACGAACGCGGACAGCAGCGCGACGACCTCCTCCGGCTCGTACGCCGCCAGGGTGTTCTCGAGGATGAGCTCAGTGGCGACAAGCTCGTTGGCCGAGTTGATCTGTGGGTCGGAAGCGTCAGTCGTTTGAGCCCCATTCAGAGAGCGATGCTGAAGGGCACCTCGCAAGCGACACGGCCCTTGAGCAGAACGGTCGAGTTGTCATCGATGAACTTGAGCTCCTTTAGGACCTGCACGCGGTTCTCGTAATCGGGAAGAAGCTCGAGATTCTGGTCGGACACCGCCATCTTGAGGTCCGCGAGCTTGGCGTGCAGCAGCTTCTCCGAGTGCAGTACAGCGTACTGGGCGCGCCCAACAGCTCTTTATCAGCCAAAAGTTCCCGTACAGCGCACGAGCAAAATCATGAGATTAGGGGAACGCACGTCGCGCTCAAACTCGTCATACAGCATGTTCGGCTCCATCTGGCGCATCCGCTGCAGGAGCGTGTCGCGCTCGCGCAGGGCGTCCTGGAACTCGAGCCCGCGGAGCTTGGACCAGTCGACCTCGGCGAGGGGCGCGTCTGACGACGCCGCGGATGCGTGGACCTGCGCGAGGAGGGGCTTGAGGAAATCGGCGGCAGCCTGGAGGGCGGATCGGCGGTGGCTGTCGACGATGCCGGAGACGTCGACCTGCGGATGAGAGCGCGCGCTTAGTGTCGCGGAATGAGAAGAAGGGGGGAACATCGCGCACGTCTTTGAAGTTGTACTTCGTAGCTACCGAAATGCTCGTGGCCGGCACGGTGATGAGGTCGTACAGGAGCGGGTCGGCGTCCTGGTCCGCCAGCGCAGGCGGCCATCTCGGAGGTACAGATTCGGGGTCGACCTCTGTGCGGCGAAAGAATGAAGGGCATCAGCACTGCTTCCGCGATCCGATGCTGTCTCCCTTTCTCACCCTTCGCGCCGGACTTTGTCTGCTCATCGGCCAGGGCAATAACCCAGTAGTACTTCATGCGCGTCTGCGTCGCGCCCGGGGGCAAGAACTTTGACGGTCGTAGTAGGACGCCTAGGTTCCCGCGGAAGTGCTGCCAACGTCCAACGTGCCACCCCTTGATCAGCATCCTGACGTTACCCCGTTCAAATATCGCACCCACGTACCCCGTCTTGCAGAACGACTACCCGCCCAGGCGCGAGGATCTTGGACCCCTGCGGATGACCGAGCGCAAAGTCAACGATGTACTGGTTGATGTCGGCCAGGCGCGCCGAGAGGTCGTAGAACGCGTCAATCTCGGGCGGACACGAGCTGCGGTCGAGCTTGGGCATCGCTGCGAGGCGCTTCTCGGTCTGTCAAAATCCGCACAGAATCCCGCGCCACATGAGCATTCGGTCTTCACTACTCCTCAAAACGAGGCAAGCGAATGGAACAGGGGGGGTGGGAAGGACAAAGAACGCACGTCCACCACCCGCTTCTGCTGGTCGGGCAGCAGCCGCTGGCTGGCGTTCTCCGAAAAGCTGCGCTTGATCATGTCCTCGACGCGGAGGGCCTCGACGCGGAGGAGGTTGAGGATGAGGTTGAACGTGAGGCGGAACTGGGACTGGAGCTTGTTCGGCACGCCGAGGATCATCTGGTGTAGGGTTTGGTACTGCCGCACGCACGCACGAGCAGGATAAGCATCAACGACTCAGAGGCACAGAAAGTGCGGGAGAGCGGAGACACACCTCCGGGAGCTCGTCCCCCCCACTGATAATGATCACCACACCGGTGGGGTCGAGTCCACGCCGCCCAGCACGCCCGGACATCTGCGTGTACTCGCCTGGAAATCCACCCACCCCATCTCAGCTTTCCCATCGCTTAAACCGGCAAAGCTTAAGTTTCCAAACGCACCAGGAAGAAGCTCGCGGAACGACTTCCCGTCGTGCTTGCGGATGCCGGAGAAGGCGACTGAGCGCGCGGGCATGTTGACGCCCTGTTCGGCTCACCGCCTCGATCAGATACTCCGTGATGCGGTGTACGACTGAGAGGCAGACCCACCATGGCGAACGTCTCCGTAGCGAAGAGGACCTTGACCAGGCCCCTCGCAAACAAGAGCTCGACAATCTTTTCCCCCATCCCCAGCAATCAGTCCGGCGTCCTTGACAGACGATTTCCACCTCAGGTCAAGTGATTTACGCACCTCCTTCACGATTGGCAGCAGCCCGCCATGGTGCACCGCGATCCCGCGGCTCAGCAGATCCCGCATCCTCGCGATCTGTGGCAACTTCTTATCCGAGCCTTTCCGTCCCACCCACACATCAGCCTCACCAACCCTTCTCCTTCTCTCTCCCCCTCTCAACTTACCCTTGAGCCTTGTCAGACTCCGCTCAATAACCACATGCACCTCGCTCTTCTCCGCCGCGGAACACAAATCCTGGCCGCCCAGCGTCCCCGCATTCTCCTCGCACCGGCGCTTAGAGAACGTGAAGATGACGACGGGCAAGAGGTCCTTCTTTTTGAGGTGCCCGACGAGATGCACCCACAAGTTGCGGTCCCCGTTCCCGGCCGCGCCGCCGCGGTTCGGGCCGGCGCCGCGCGACATGTAGCTGCGGGCCACGCCCCGCGCAGCAGAGGCACCGCGCGAGGGCTGCCCCCGCCCGGTCGGGGCGCCGCCCCGCGCTCCGCCACGCCCGCCGGTGCGCTGGATCGGCGGGAGACCGGCCGCTTCACGCTCTTTGTCTTGTTTCTTGCGGAGGGCTTCGCCGGCTTCTTTGTAGCTATGAAGAGGGGTCGTGATAAGGATTAGGGGGAGTGAGATGCGGGGACGGAATCGGAAAATCGGTGGGACGGGGGAGGAAGGCGTACCCCGTGCCGAGGAACTGCCCAGACGCATCGACAATCTTGTGCAGCTCGCGCCCGGCGTAGAGGTGGTGCTCGAGCGGGACGGGCCGCTTGGGCGTGCTGATGACGTAGATGTCCTTGCGCTTGGTGCGACTGCAGAGATGTCGACGACCTTAGAATGGATGAGGAAGGGAAAGGGAACGGGGAGAGGAAACGCACCCGACCCAGTCCGCGAATTCCTTCGCGTTCGGCACCGTCGCGGAGAGGAGGATAATGTTGACGTGCTCGGGGAGCATGATGATGACCTCCTCCCAAACGACACCTCTCTGTCCCCCACCCCCTCTGCAATCAGCGTCCTTCCTCCCTCCCTCCCATCCCTCCCCTCACCCCCGGCAAACGAGCTCCACACTCGAAAAAGAAAAGGAAGCCGCCGCACCTCCGCGTCGTTAACATAGTGCACCTCATCAAAGATCACAAACTCGACGTCGCGAATGAGGTCCGCGCCCTTGTACAGCATGGATCTCAAAATCTCGGTCGTCATGATGAGGCAGCTCGCGTCGGGGTTGATTTGCACGTCGCCGGTGAGGATACCGACGGTGGAGGGGTCGAACGTCGTCTTGAAGTCGCGGAACTTCTGGTTGGACAGGGCTTTGATGGGGGAGGTGTAGATGGCGCTGAGGGACCGCGGGTCGTTGTCATATTGTTCAGCGAGGAAAGGACGAGGCGAGGGAGGAGCGGGGAAATGAAAAACGGGGATGGGGAGGGGCACTAGAAGGTTGGGGAGGGGGAAGGATCTGCT